>RCUC01166192.1:0-46073 GCA_003697995.1 Taxidea taxus jeffersonii
TTCATAGGCTGATTTCTTGCTCTTCCATCACCTTGTCATGGTGGGTCAGTAGCTAAGACCAAGACAGTCAGGCTTGGACTATGAGAAGTAAACCATGTACAAGCCCTCAGTAGAGATACATGAAGGGATATATGTGTGGAAGTATAATATGGGAAGTAGTAATAGCCATAACACATGAAAGAAGCTCAGTAGAGTCCTTGGTGATTTTTCAGTGTGAAGGGCTGCTGAGACCAAGAAATTTGAGGCCTACCAATCAGGGTCAACCTTGAGTCCTTTCCAGATCAGAAATTGTTTATAACATTGATAGGAGTACCTAAGAGAAATGAAAAATTGAAATTGTTTTTTTTAAACACCTAAAGGTCATTTGCTTAAAATGGTGTAAATTTGTATAGTGACCATGAAAACATTTCTGTAAATTTAACACCTAATATTTTGCCTTGTTTTTTCCTTTCCAGCGTGGAGGTCCGGAATAATTACTGACAGTGTGGCTGCTATTTGTCATCAGACAAAAAAATAGTCTTTACAATAAAGACTGTCCAAAAATCCAAAATGGCACATGAGAAATTATATAGTAAACAACTTGAGTACTCTGCAAAAAGAAAAAAAAATGAAATATAAAAAATTTAGATGGACAGTTGTATCTTCTAATATATGTATCTTGGTCAGCTTCTGCAAAAGCTTACCTAATTGTTTATATGCTTATTAAAGTATACATTTTTAAATGTTAGCCTATTAATTTACTCTCAGTTGTCAAGTATTTCCATTGTTGGAGCTATTAAAAGTACACAATATCTAGTAAACTATCACAGGTTTTTATCAGAGAGAATTGCTGCTTGGGGAAGCGATTTTCCTGAAATTGGATGAGGATCAATGAAAGAATTACTCCATTATTTGTTCTTAGTTTTCTTAACATTTTTCATTCACAGAGTTACTGGAATATAACTAGTTTAAAAAGCATATCTACACTAAGTAATAAAAATATAGTCAAGGTAAAACAGGTAACTTTGTGGTATTAAAGCTGGGAGTTAAGACAAAAGATTATTTGTAACCTGTATTCAGAAGCAAATGCCAGAGTTTAAAATGGAAAATATGGGATCAAAATAAATATAAACCTAGGAATAGATGTTTGATTAGACATTGCAACTTACTGTGTTATTAGGGCTGTTAAGAAAGTCTCATTCTTTGATTTATTTTACTGTTTTGATTGTCATCATGTGTGCAAATTCTGAAAACCACTTACTTTCTCAAATGTCTGAAAGTCTCATAAAATCAACCTAAATATTTGCCTTATTAAGGCAATTTATGAAACTTTGATAGGGTCTTAGAGTGCCAAGGGCATGTATTATTGTGAAAGTAAAGGCTCACAAAGTTAAATAAATTTTCTTCCATACCTTGAATGATTTCTAGAATATGCTTTAAGGAAGTCATTCCTAATAGTAGGGGTAGCTCATGGGTATTAGAATCAAATTGTTGTTGAGTATTGCTCATTTGCCTGTAGACTAAGCTTTGTTTTTTTTTGTTGGTTGGTTGGTTTTGTTATTTTTTTGTTTCTGTTTTGGTTTTTTGCTATTCCATAGTTTATCTGCTTCTCCTATGAGTTCTCTTTTGTGACCTAGTATAAATGTTGCCCAAGTTGAATATGAGATAGGTGTTTGGTACTAGAAATAAGCTGTTCTGGTGACTCAGAAAAACAATGTGATTGATGATTTTCTGTTATCATTTAAAAACTTACTTGGAATATATTCTTTAAAGTTAGCCCTATTCTCTTTTTTTCTCCTTAATTTTTACATTTCAGTTACAGGAAAAGGTCAATTTTTTTTGCTTTCTGAAACAGAGTTGGTTCAGGTAATGAAGAGTGACTTCTGTAATTCTGTGGGCCAGCAGTTAGAAGCCCCATACTAGAACTCTCTGAAGGCCATCTTTACTATAGCTCCAGCCATGAATGTCACAGTGAAAAAATTTATCACTTTTACAGAATTTGTAAGCACAAGTATGGCAAAAAGGCATGTTCAGTGGGAATTGGTGTCATAGGATGAGCTCCCAAAGAGGATGGTACAGAAGGAATTCTGGCTTAGCTTTATGATTTTATTTTTTATTAGTTAGAGAGAGAGAGAGCGAGCACAGGCAGACAGAGAGGCAGGCAGAGGCAGAGGGAGAAGCAGGCTCCCTGCCGAGCAAGGAGCCCGATGTGGGACTCGATCCCAGGACGCTGGGATCATGACCTGAGCTGAAGGCAGCTGCTTAACCAACTGAGCCACCCAGGCGTCCCCTGGCTTAGCTTTAAATAAATAGCTTGTATTTTCATTTAGTAGATGAGCACATAAATATGTAGAACCATCCACAAATTGCTGAATTTGTTCAAGCTTCAGATGTCCTCCCTAATGCTATACAATATGATAGGATCCATTAGTGCATTGTGTATTACTTTTTTTCCCCCACTTTTTGTCAGAGCATAGGCAGGGGAGTGGCAGAGGGAGAAGCAGGCTTCCCACTGAGGAAGGAGACTGATGTGGCTCTGGATCCCAGGACCCTAGGATCATGTCCTGAGCTGAAGGCAAACACTTAACTGACTGAACCACCCAGGTGTCCCTAAGGTGTATTACGTTGTAGCAAATCAAAACTTAATGGCTGAAAACCCAAAATGAAGCTAAAAGCAACAATAATCATTAATAGGTCATTTTTTTCCTCTGGGTCTGGATTTCTGGAGCAGTTTGGCTAGGCAGTTCTCCATGTCTTTCAGGAGGTTGTAATCAGAGACCAGCTGGGGCTGCAATTATTGAAGGCTTGACTGGAGCTAGATGATTTACCTCCAGGGTGACTCACTCATAGGACTGCCAAGCTGATGCTGGTTGCTGGCCGGAGATCCCAGTTCTTCCCCATATAGGCCTCTTCACAGGGCTACCTGATTGAATTCTTAGATGAAGCCTGACTTCCCCCAGAGCAAATGATCTAAGCATGCAAGGCAGAAGGAGCAATGCCTTTTATGATCTACTTAAAAGTTAGATGGACTCAGTTCTGACATATTCTACAGGTCACACAGAACAGTCTGTTTCACTGTGGGAATAAACTACACAAATGCATTGATACCAAAGGAAAGATTTCATTGGGGCCATCTTGAAAGCTGGCTGTTGCTAATACCTGCAAGTGCTTTGTAAACTGGACAATGCTTTACAGATGCTGAATGGCATTTTATACATACAGTGATCTGTTGAACTGCGACTATCACCTAAATAACTGCCTTTTTTACCATACTTAAAATGTCCCCACATAGGAATTTACTTAGCAGCATAGTGTAACGCAGTGATTATCAATTCATATGCCATGATACACTTTAGAACTTCTAGCCTCACAAGTGTACCATGACATTTAGCTCACTATTTAGCTTATTCCTGCTACAAGTGAAGTTAATTTATTGTTAAAGTGATGACTTTCGGAAGTAACTTCGACCTGAGTTCTATGATACCATGTATCATTAGGTATATCTTGACACAAGAGATAAATGGTAAAAGGATGGTGTTTTGTGTAATTATGAGAATTTTGCCTATGAATGTAACAGAACTCAAAAAAACCCTCAGTGACAAAGAGCTGGAAGGTGACCAGTAATAGTTATGTGATAGCTAAGGAACAGAACTGTCAGACACTTTTCTAAGGGTTTTGGAAATGAAAAACATTTAAGCCTTGCAACAACCCAATGAGCAGTCCTATTACAAATGAGGAGACTAGGAACAAAAATGTTAAATATTTTGCCCAAGTAATAAATCTAGTGACTGAATACTTCTGAGGCTACTATTCAAATGCAAGTAGTCTAGATCTAGAGCAAGAACTCAATCCTTACTCTGTATTACTTTGACTAAACTATGAACCTTAGTATTCTGCTGCCTTCTTCACCTCAAGTGAATATTCTTATCTCTTAGGAACATTAAATGCTTCAGTTCAAAACCTTAGAATTACCAATTTTTTCCTCCACAACCCATGGATCTGTCAGCAAATCCTATTGGCTAGAAGCCAAACTGATAAAACTTACATAGCTATCTGGATAACTGCAACAATTCTTTCACTGGCCTTTTTTTGCTCTCTAAATCTATGTTGTGGTCTCTAAAAACAGTCATAGTGAACTTTCTAAAACATTAAGTCAGATCATACCACTTTGCTGAAAACTACAGTGGCATATATATAGAGAGACATATATGAATGATTTTTTTTTTTTTTGCAGTGGCTTTTCAGTGATGTCTTTCAACACCCTGTTAAACTGAAGTCCTATTATATCCCCTTTCCCTACTTTATTATCGCTGTAGCACTTAATAGTATGTATCATAACGAATTTTATTTCTTTCCTTTGGAAAGCATGGATCTTTGTCTTTTTCCCTGCTGATTTCTCAGTCTGCAACAGAGCCTGGCACATAGTAAGTGCTCAATATACATTCGATGAGTGAGTTATGTGTTTAACGTGTTAATATGCACGAAAACTTATGAGAATCAAAGTTGCTTACAACACTTATTTGAGCACTTAGAATGTCTTAACTTTCTGGGTGTTTTATTTAGTCGTCACAACCAGTTATGATGTAGCTTATTATTACCATTTTATAGAGTAGAAAACTGACGGCCAAAATTCTGTTCCACGGCACGGAATTCTTCAGTTGACTTGGATTTTGTTTCCCAGAGTCCTTCACAAAGGACTGAATTAAGAAAGCGTTCTGACCAGCCCTTAAGAACTGGGCTCTCTTCTAAGTAACCGGCGATTGCGACGCTAAGCGTCCATAGCAACCGTGGCGACGGACGCCCTTGAACCAGACGGCGAGATCAGGAATAAGGTCAAGTCTTCCACACTTCGAGACACCTATTAAATCCCGAACTCAGAACATCATATCAGAACGCTGACCTGTCCCCCGTACTGAAGGGAATATCTATGTTAAAACGCTAACAGGGTGACACAGTCACCCGCGAAAACACACCGCTTCCGGCACCAACAGACTACGGCGTGACAGGGCGGGGACGGCGCAGAAAAACCAACGAACGCTGCCCTGCGCACCTTCCGTAGGGCGGGCTCTAGCCAGACTTAACTCAGCAGTACCCAAGCCCAAACCGGAAGTGGGGCGGAGCTAATAAAGCGCCGGCTCTCACTCAACGGAAGTGGCTGTTGGAGGTATTTAGGTGGCTTTAAATTCCAGGTGTCGTGGAAGCTCGGCCCTTTCAGTTGGAGCCGAGTTTCGTGCGACGAATGGCGGTGGACGTGAAGTCGCGAGCAAAGCGTTATGAGAAACTGGACTTTCTCGGGGAGGGACAGGTGAGGCTATCGGATGGGATTCGCAGTGCTCTGAACGGAGAACGCCGGGCCGCCTCAACACCCTCACAGATTTTCTGGTGGGGTTGAGAGGACTGACCTGGCTACTCCTTTTTGGGCGAGACTGCCCAGACGCACCTGCTGCCCCTGTGTGTACCTTGGAGGGGAGCCCCTAAGCGGCTCTGTCCTTCCTGAAGGATAGACTGGAACGGGAAGTGGCCTGCCTCACCACGTTCCACGCCGCCGAGAATCCGCTCCAAGAACCCCGGGGTCTTTGCTTCACCAGATCTGAAAAAGTAAAAAGGCAAACACAGAAAAGCTCCCACAAACTTAGATTATTTCTGGTTTTCTCTCTAGTTTGCCACGGTTTACAAGGCCAGAGACAAGAACACCAACCAAATTGTCGCCATTAAGAAAGTGAGTTACTGTCTGTTATTTTTCTTTCAGTCTCTGAAGATGTCTGTATGTATGAGCTGATGCCTGGGCTTTGTACGACTCTCGACCGAGCTCTGCTAATGAGATGTTTATGTCATTTCCAGAGAAAGCAGAGTTTATTAATTTCTTGTGTTCTAGGATGGAACTCGGGTTGAACTAGTTTTGTTGTTGTTGTTCCATTAATTGGAATGGAAATGAAGAGGAAGCTACATATTATGTTTGCTTTATAACCTCAGACGTAGGCAAGGGGAGCAAGTACCCATCTGCTTGTTCCACAGAGTTGTTTAATGCCCTGATCTTCCCAGGTCACGGTTTCTGACCTGGGAAGATCAGGGCATTCACACCTGCATCCGTCATGTGTATCATCTGCATTTTCTGTGTACAGATTTTGCTTGAAAGACTTTCGTGAGCATTAACATTGATGTGCCTTTTTAAAAAATGATTCAAGAAACTTGGGTCGTATATAGCTAATTTTTTACATGTCAGGCATCTTCACTTCCATTCTTTTCATTTAGCCCTCCATATAGGCATATGAAGTAGGGAAAGTATCCTTATTTTACACTTGAGATACCTGAGACTAAGAGAGATTGAGTAATTGTCAAAATGACACAGATACTAATGGCTAAAACTAGCATTTAAATCCAGGTGTTTTGCTGCCAGGTTGCTTGTTCTTTCCTGTACTGAAGTCAGTAGCAAAAACCTCTCAGAGGTTTTTGTCACACCTCAAGGTCTCTTGGTGGGATAGGTGACCTCCACCTCCTCATTTTATTTATTTATTTATTTATAAAAGATTTTATTTATTTGTCACAAAAAAGGGGACAGAGAGCGCACACAATCAGGGGAGCAGCAGGCAGAGGGGGAAGCTCCTCCATGAGCAGGGAGCACCACGTGGGGATCCATCCTAAGACCCTGGGATAACCACCGGAGTTGAAGGCAGAGGCTTAACCTAGTGAGCCACCTTACCTCCTTATTGTTCCTGTTGCCATTTGAATCTGCTTTCTCCTTCAAAATTCCTAACTGCTTTGAAGCCTCATTTTAGACATATTCTAATCTTTCTGCTATAAAGTTTTACACTTGTTTATTTACTAACACTTACATTTAATTTTACACAAAATGAATATTCTGTAATTTTTCACCGATTGTATCTTGGAATTTTAAACTATGTTTAGAGGGATGGGGTGCCTGGGTGGCTCAGTGGGTTAGGCCTCTGCCTTCCACTTGGGTCATTGTCTGAGGGTCCTGGGATCAAGCCCTACATCTGGCTCCCTGCTCAGTAGAGAGCCTGCTTCCTGCCCCCACTCCCTGCCTGCTGCTCTGCCTACTTGTGATCTCTCTGTCAAATAAATAAAATCCTTAAAATTTAAAAAAAAAGTATGTTTAGAGGTAAGTGGAATATTTAATATCTTTTGAAATTTATAAAAAATAAATTATCATTGATGTCTACCTCATCTTTTTAAAAAGATCATACTCGGGACGCCTGGGTGGCTCAGTTGGTTGAGCGGCTGCCTTCGGCTCAGGTCATGATCCCAGCGTCTTGGGATCGAGTCCCACATCGGGCTCCTTGCTCGGCAGGGAGCCTGCTTCTCCCTCTGCCTCTGCCTGCCACTCTGTCTGCCTGTGCTCGCTCCTGTGCTCTCTCTCTGACAAATAAATAAACAAAATCTTTAAAAAAAAAAATTTTTAAAGATCATACTCAATTTATGATTCCCCATTTATTTAACCAGTCCTCTATTGGTGGCCTTCTAGATTATTTCTCTCAATGCCTGTCTGGCTGCCCATCCACCCACACATATGTAAATATTCTTTTACAGTTTGTCTTTCTGAATCAACATTATTTATTTTTTATTTTTTAAAAGATTTTATTTATTTATTTGACAGAGAGATATCACAAGTAAGCAGAGAGAGAGGAGGAAGCAGGGTTCCCCCTGAACAGAGAGCCCGATGCAGAGCTCTATCCCAGCACCCCGGGATCCTGATGTGAGCCCAAGGCAGAGGCTTTAACCCACTGAGCCACCTAGGCACCCCTCAACATTATTTTTTTTTTAAAGATTTTATTTATTTATTTGACAGGGAAATCACAAGTAGGCAGAGCAGCAGGCAGAGAGGGGGGGAAGCAGGCTCCCCGCTGAGCAGAGAGCCAGATGTGGGGCTCCATCCCAGGACCCTGAGATCATGACCAGAGCCAAAGGCAGAAGTTTAACTCACTGAGCCACTCAGGTGCCCTCTGAATCAGCATTATTGCTGAAATCTTCTACATGGATACATGTAGATATGGTTTATATCTGATCATCGGTGATTAGATTCCATCATATAATTACACTTATATTTGCCTGTCAAAATCTTGTTGATGTACACTTAGGCTATTTTGTTGTTATTTTTTATGTTTTCCCCTAATATAGCCCTACAGAGATGCCTATTCATGTCAGTTTCTTTAGAGAATATATCCATATTTGAAACCAGCCGTGAATTGTTGCTGTTTTAGGGCATATACAGCATCACCCTCACCACATTTTGTCAGATTGCTCTTCAAAGTGGTTGGACCATAACCTCCATCCACATTCTTACCATGTTTGTATTGTCAGATTTTATAACATTTTTCAGTTACCTGGATCAAAATTGGTATATGATTGTTTCAATTAATATTCCTCTGAATACCAGTTAGATTGATCATCTTTTCTTAGATTTATTGGCTCTTTAGACTTTTTTTTCTACCAGTTTTTCTGTTAGGATGCTTAAATTTTTTTCTTCCTATGGATTAGTGGAATTCTTTATTATATTCTGAGCATTAATCCTTTGTCAGAAATTTGCAGTGCAGGTATCTTCTCCTAGTCTTTGGCTAGACTTTGTTTATATATGGTGTCTTCTGGGGCACAGAAATTTATAATTCTGTTCTGGTTGAGTTTATCCATTTTTTTTCCTTTATGGGTTTCCTTTTTATCTGCTTGCCTACCTCCAGGCTATTAAGGGTTCTATTTTCTAAAAATTTTAAAGCATTGCTGTTCACATTTCAGTCTTTATTTTAACTGGAATTAATTTTTCTATTTTGTGTAATAGGGTGATCCAGTATTTTTTTCCTTGCTGTCCCAGCATTATGGATAGTCTGTCCTTTTCCTGGTGGTTGTAATGCCAAGTTTTGCCTTTAGTTGTAATCTGAGTTCCAGTATATACTTGGATCCATTTCAGGGCACACTATTTTTTTTTTTCCCATTGGTTGATTTTTTTTTTCCATCCCTGCTCAGATACTGTAGTGTATTTAATTACTACTGTCTTTCAAAACCCTTGAAATCTGATAAGTTAAACATACCTGTTCTTCTTCAAAATTATCTTGGCTACTTTATCTGCCACTTGGGAAATTTCAGACAATCAGGAGAATTCTATATGAACTAGGTATTACATACTGCTATGGCATTATTATTAATTTTGTTAAGTATGAAAATGGCAGGGCGCCTGGGTGGCTCAGTTGGTTAAGCAACTGCCTTCGGCTCAGGTCATGATCCCGGAGTCCCAGGATCCAGTCCCGCATGGGGCTCTCAGTTCCACAGGGAGTCTGCTTCTCCCCTCTCATGCTATCTCTCACTGTCTATCTCACAAATAAATTAAAAAAAAAAACAAACAAAATAATTAAAAGTATGAGGATGGCATATTGAATATGTGAAAATGTCCATGTTTTAGAGATGCCTACTTAAGTACATGAAATCTGAGGTTTGTTATAAAACATTTTATTCAGCAGAAAGGGGAGGGTGAATAGTGATATAAGTGTGGTAAAATATTGATAGTTGTTTAATCTGGGTAATGAAGTAGATGGCTTCGTGAAACCAATGTACTTTTATTGTGTTTACAAAATGTAAAAATTTTTTAAATTGTTCTTAGATCCTTTTCCATGTAAAGTTTAGAATCAGTTTGTCAGTGTTCTTTAAAAAATGCTGTTGAGCTTTAGATTTGATTGCATTGAACTTAAAGAAAATTGACGTATATATGATTACTGAGTCTTGCTATCCATGAGTGTGTTTATTTTGGTCTCATTTTAAGCATGTTTTTATATCATTTTATCACTTAGTTTTGGAAAGCTTTGTACATCTTTTGTTAGATTTATTGCTGAGTGCCCTATATTTTTTAGTGCTATAGTAGTTTACCTTTAAGTAAAAAGTTGTGTTTGTACTATACAGCTGGGAGATACATATATTTATATATTTACATCTTTTAATCTATTTTTATCATTACCAAGAATCTTATTTTTAAAATTTTATTTCTAGCATAGTCAACATGAAGTGTTACATTGGTTTCAGGTGTACAATACAGTGATTCAGCAAGTCTATATATTAGTGCTCATGTCTTAGTCCTCTTCAGTTATTTCCCCACCCCCCTCCCACCTCCCCTGTGATAGCCATCTGTTCTCTCTAGTTAACTGTTTCTTGGTTGTCTCTTTCTTCTTTGTTAGTTTGTTTTGTTTCTTAATTTCCACATATGAATGAAATCATATGGTATTGTCTTTCTCTTATTTTACTTAATGTTATGCCCTCAAGATCCATTCATGTTGTTGCAAATGGCAAGATTTCATTCTTTTTTGTGGCTGGGTAATATTCTGTTTTAATATTCTGTTCGCTTTTGTAAATAATGCTGCAGTAAACAAAGAGGTGCATATAGCTTTTGAATTAGTGTTTTTGTATTCTTTGAGTATATGCCCAGTAGGGGAATTATTGGATCATATGATAATTATATTTTTAGTTTTTTGAGGAACCTCCATACCGTTTTCCACAGTGGCTGCACCACTTTGCATTTAGCTGGGGGACATTTTTAAAGGTAGAATAGCTGTGTTTTTCCAAAAGTAATTGTTTTGGGCTTTTCTTTTAAATTTTTAATTATGTGTAGTCATTGTATAAAGCAATGAGTAAGAGACTGGTGTAAGCCTAAACCTATTAATGCAATTTATTTTGCTTTTTTGTTGTTATGTGTATTAATGGTAACAACAGTTTAACCATTTTTTTTATCCATCATAATTTGTAATTTTTCTTTTTGGGAAAATGTGTTCCCTAAGAACATGTTATTGGGCATATTAAACATGTTATTTCTATGTTTGTATGTCAGATATTTCCTCCCAAGTAGGCCAGCTTGAAGTGATTTTTGTTGTTGTTGTTGTTGTTTATTAGTCAGTATGCCCTCAGTAACTTTTCCACATTTAATCTTTCAGAGATTAAGGAGACATTTCTTTCTTTCTTTCTTTCTTTTTTTAAAGATTTTATTTATTTATTTCACAGAAATCACAAGCAGGCAGAGAGGCAGACAGAGAGAGAGGAAGGGAAGCAGGCTCCCCGCCAAGCAGAGAGCCCGATGCGGGGCTCCATCCCAGGACCCTGGGATCATGACCGGAGCCGAAGGCAGCAGCTTTAACCCACTGAGCCACCCAGGCGCCCCGGGAGACATTTATTTAATTCCATTACTTGAATGTAACTCAAAAACTTAAGGGGCAAGTCATGATAGGTACTTGGTCCTTTCTTATATTGTTAATTTTGCCTTTCAGATTCATGATTTCCACTCCCTTCTTGCTTACTGGCCACATATAATTTGCTACATATTTTTGTTGTGGCAGAGTTTCTGAAGTGTTTATATGTTATGCATGAAGTCTAAATAACACATTTTTAATGTGTTTGGGTTTTTTCCCCCCTACCAGATTAAACTTGGACATAGATCAGAAGCTAAAGATGGTGAGTACTCAATATAATCTGACAGAACAGGAAAAGTTTTTATTCTCACTAAGGAAGTTAGTGGTTTAGATAGGGTTATCGCAGGGTGCTAGAAGAGTAAACTCAGCATAGAGAATCAGGATAGAGACAGGATGTTTGTGATATCCACCATTTGGATGTTAAGAGTCATATAACCAAGTCATCTGAGTAAATGTAAGGCAACAAGGTTATCAATGGCTTGTCTTGCTGTCTTCATTATTCTTTAAGGTATTGTTGCAAGCACTGTTTTTTTCCCCCCTGAACTGATTACTTTGAAAATTCAGGAAGTACGGAAAGCTCACACTGAAATAGATGAATGAAAAAAAACATGTTTTTACCTTTCCTCCATAGCTTTGTGTGCTAGCATGTTAAGTCTTATTTAGTCATCAAGAACTAGCTTTTATAAAAAGGACCCATCCTCTATTTAACAGATAGTACCAGATCTTATTTTTAATTTTGAGTTCTATCCTTTGTATTGGGAACGATAATAGTCTTACCACTATTTTGCTGTTAGCATCAAGAATCTGTTCCTAATATTCATAATGCAAGAAAGAGGAAGCTGTTGACTTATTTATTGCTCTAATGTTACATACTGTCACATTGTTATTCCAGCAGTCTTCTCAAGGGATATGCTACATAGTGAATACTTTTTAATCACCATTTATCGTAGTGATTTTAAGCTATTTTAAAAATAAAGTAATATAAAATAAAAACAGATGTCAAAAAAACTGTCAAAATGGCCCTTATTTTTCTGTAGGATATTCTTCACTCCTATTTCCTGAAAGACTAACCTATCCCAAAAAATATGTTTTTTAAGATTTGAGATGTCAGAGTTATTTTTCACATTTTGCTTTGCCTTTTCATATAGGTATAAATAGAACAGCCTTAAGAGAAATAAAATTATTACAGGAGCTAAGTCATCCAAATATAATTGGTGTGAGTATGATCTAAATTGTTTCTGGGATTTGGGACCCTGTCATTTCTGAATGTGGTAGTTGTTGATTGAAGGCTCAGCAAGATGAATTTCTTTAGGTGAACCTTGCAAAAAAGCTTAAAAATTTATCAGGCTAATAGGTATTTTCTGTTCTAATTGATTCTGTAGGCAGTGTCTTTGTTTTTTTAAGATTTTATTTCTTTATTTTGACAGCATGAGAGAGAGGGTCCTGGGATCGAGCCCCATATCGGGCTCTCTGCTCTGCGGACAGCCTGCTTCCTCCTCTCTCTCTGCCTCTCTGCCTACTTGTGATCTCTGTCTGTCAAATAAATAAATAAAATCTTTAAAAAACAAACAAACAACTATACAACTGATGGAATAAGTTTAATGTGGGCATATGGCCTAATTTTGTGAAGAATCATTTTGAAGCCTAGAGAGCCCTAGCATATATAAGACCTTGAGTAAACTCTCCTATAACTCGGTGCCATAACTCCACCTCAGAGGGTTGTGGTAAGACTAGTTCATTGATTGAATGCATGTGAAGTACCTGGAAATAGAGGGTGCATATAAGGAATGATAGCTACCACTTCTATTTATAGGATTTTCTTTCTTATTTATTTATTTATTTGTTTGTTTGTTTGTCAGAGAGAGTGAGCACAGGCAGGCTCCCTGCCGAGCAAGGAGCCTGATGCGGGACTCGATCCCCGGACGCTGGGATCATGACCTGGAGGGAATGTGCTTTGTCACACAAAAGAGATGAAATTTTTACAAATTACATCTCACTGAGGTTTCAAATTCTTTGCCATAGGACAGTTTTCTTTCATCATCTAAAGTTCTATAGGAGGTACTGGTGACCTAAGCCAAGCTGTATTCAACATACTCAATGTCAAGCTAATGGGGTTCTGTTACAGTTGGGTTGTTTGTTTTGGTTTTGGTTGAGCTGAATGCAGCCGCTCAACCAACTGAGCCACCCAGGCGTCCCTATTTATAGGATTTTCTTAAATACTGAGCACAGAATTGCAGACTGAGGTGAAGTTTTCATTAATTTATTTCTTAATTATAACTCAAAATTTTGGAGGAGAGCTTAAGTATTTAGTGACTTTATAAAAATACTAAGGTTTAGGTACACCTACTTGCTCAGTTGGTTAGGTGTCTGACTTTGGCTAAGGTCACGATCTTTGAGTCCTGGGATTGAGCCCAGCATTAGGCTCCTGGCTCAGCGAGATGTCAGCATCTCTCTCTCCCTCCGCCCCTCCCCCTGCTTGTGCATGCTCTTTGTCTCTCTCTCTCATATAAATAGGATCTTTTAAAAAATACAAAGTTTAGTATTTTTGTGCCTCAAATTACTAATTCCTAGCAATATAAAGGATAAATGTTAAATTTAATAAGATAATTCAGATTTAGCTGGGAATTATCAGCAGTCCAGATACTTGTTTAAATTTTTAAAAATTACTCTAGTTGGTATAATCTCTTCAAATATTTTATGAAAAATCACATTTTTATTTACTTATTTATTTCTTAATTTTGCTTTGCAGCTCCTTGATGCTTTTGGACATAAATCTAATATTAGTCTTGTCTTTGATTTTATGGAAACTGATCTAGAGGTAAGATTGATTCCTAGAGGACTTTCTTTTCTCTTTTTATCAGAAGAGAACCTAAATGTTTATTTCCTTTTTCCTTCTGAGTCATTTAGCCATATTCCCAGTGTTAGATACAGAGATTTGGATTTCAGAGCATTTCTGTCTACCAAGTTCCCTATACTTTATTGACATTACTTTTAGAGAAATGAATATTAGGCCTTTGAGAATTTAGAGTTCCTTTTCCATATTATCATAGAATATCCTCCTTTTGAAAGCCGAGTTTTTTATTTTACTTTTGAGAATATAAGATCTTGGGCTTTTCCTTAATACTAACTGATTCTCAGAAGCTGACAATCCAGGGGCACCTGGGTGGCTCAGTAAGTTAAGCCTCTGTCTTTGATTCAGGTCTTGGTCTCAGGGTCCTGGGATCAGCCCTGAATCGGCCTCTGCTCAGCAGGGAGTCTTCCTCCTCTCTCTCTGCCTGCCTCTCTGCCTACTTATGATTTCTCTCTGTCAAATAAATAAGATCTTTAAAAAACAAAACAAAAACAAAAAACTGACAATCCAGGGATGTTGAACAACTAAAATTCTCATACACTGCTGGTGAGAATACAAAAAACAGTTAAATACACAGCTAAAGAATGATCTGGCAATACCACTGCTAGATATTTGTCTAAGAGACACCAAAATATGTCTACACAGAAATCATTTGGTACACAGATGTCCAGCTTTATTCATTATTGCCCAAGCTGGAAATAATCCAAATACCTTTTCTAGTGAATATATAAACAAACTGTGGTATAGCTGTAAATGGGGGATAAAAAGTAATGAGCTGCTCATATGTATAAAGTATAGAGGAATCTCAGATTCCTCAGATGTATTATGCTAAATGAAAGAACTCAAGCTCAAAATGCTATATATTGCATAATTCCACTTATATGATATTCTGGAAAAGGCAAAACTAACAAAACAGATCAGGTCAGTGGTGGCCAGGGTTGCGAGTAGAGGAAAGTATTAGGTATAGAGGGGCCTGAGGCGATTTGGGTGGGGATGGGAGTTAAAGAACTTTATCTTGATTTTGGTAGTGGTTACAGAACTGGATGTCTTTGTTAAACACAGGCAACTATGCACTCAAAAGGGCATATTTTGCCTAACTCTGACTTCTTTTTTTTCTTTCTTTTTCTCTTTTCTTTTTTTTTGTAAATGGGATTATTCTCTTAATTTCTCTTACTATTACTTCATTATGAGTATATAGAAATGCTACAGATTTCTGTATATTGATTTTGGATCTTGCAACTTTACTGAATTCATTGATCAGTTCTAGTAGTTTTTTGGTGGAATATTTAAGGTTTTCTATATATAGTATATCATCTGTAAATAGTGTAACTTTTACTTGTTGCCAATATTGATACTTTTTTTTTTTAAGATTTATATTTAGGGAGGGTATGTGCTATGGTGAGTGCTATGAAATGTGTAAACCTGGCGATTCACAGACCTGTACCCCTGGGGATAAAAATACATTATATGTTTATAAAAATTTTTTTAGAAAAGATTTTATTTATTTATGTGACAGAGAGAGAGAAGACAAGCAGGGTGGGGCAGAGCGGCAGGCAAAGGGAGAGGGAGAAGCAGGGTCTCTGCAAAGCAGGGAGCCTGATGCGGGACTTGATCCTAGAATCCTAGGGTTATGACCTGAGCCGGCTGCCATCTGAGCTACCCAGGTGCCCCATGATACCTTTTATCTAAATCTGATTTCTAAAAAAAGAAAATGGGAACTTTTAGCTAATATAACTTACAAATGTAGGAATAAACTGGCTTTAAGCACAGTTCTCAAATAATGCCGTGGAAAACTCAGTCTTAGGGCGCCTGGGTGGCTCAGTGGGTTAAAGCCTCTGCTTTCGGCTCAGGTCATGATCCCGGGGTCCTGGGATCGGGCCCCCGAATCGGGCTCTTTGCTCAGCGGGGAGCCTGCTTGCCTCTCTGTCTACTTGTGATCTCTCTCTCAAATAAATAAATAAATAAATAAATCTTTAAAAACAAAAAACAAACCTCAGTCTTGCACTTTAGCTTGACTATTTTCTTCTTTGTTGCCTTTCTTCATGGACTTAATTTCTCAGAACAGTGGCTCAGGCACCTCAGGTTTATATCCTTATGAGTTTAATAATCTGTAAGGAAGGAAGGTGCTTTGTTTCCTTAGTTTCTAACAGAAATAGTTGGCCTGTTGGATTAGCTTGGCTTAGATCACATGTCCATCCCTAAACCAGTCTTTTGGACAGCAGGCTTCATTGTGGTGGTTGGCTATGCATGGGTCATGTATCTACCTCTAGAGGACACTGGTAGTGGTCAGTTCTGTTTTAACCAGGTGATTTCCCAAAGGAATGCTGAATTCTGTTATCAGAAGGGGCTATACGTCCTGGGGCAAGCAAAACAAATGTTCACTGTGTTAATGCCTTTTAAACAAAGAAGTAGGAAAGAATGCACCAGCAGAGATACTTGCCCTAATCACATAACTGGAAATTCTGACAGTGCTTCCTAAGGAGAGTTAGGTAGTGTTTCTTCAGATTCTCCTATATGATGGATAAAGTCATTTTCTGTCTGTATGTGATTTTATATGGTGTGATTTATTTGGAATAATTGTATGTATACACCGGGTTTACAGGTTATAATAAAGGATAATAGTCTTGTGTTGACACCATCACACATCAAAGCCTACATGTTGATGACTCTTCAAGGGTTAGAATATTTACATCAGCATTGGATTCTACATAGGGTAAGGTTTTTAAACCAAGTATGATGATTCTTTATGTTTTAGTCAAGTTTAATATAGTCAGTTATTACATAAATGGTCTATTTATGTGTATTTTAAAATACAAATAGAGCCTGGCCATTATTTTCCCACCTTCCTCTGGGTGTTCCCTTCAGTTTTTCTTCCAGTTGGTGACATGAAGGCTATAAAATACTATGTAAAATTTAGAAATATAAGAGACCCAGTTCTTCATTTATTTCATAGGTGAAAAGCTAAGTTGCTATATCACCTGACAAAGGTTATATATATTTTTTCAAGGTCAGTAGCTAGTAACTGACAGAATATTAGAATCTACATGTTTTGGCTTTAAGTCCAGTGTTCTTTGTGCTATACCTCTACTATTGTGACAAGAGAAAAAAAAATACAGTGAGTCTGGGTTAAGTTATACAACGCTAAAATGTTTTTAGAAAAAATATTTTTAGTAACTCTAAAATTCTATGAAGTAATGAATTTTCTGAAATGGTTGAGTCAATGTTAGATATGTTCAGCTCTTGAAACAAGGCTGATAATATCAATAGGTAGATGTTATTTAGATAAATAGCTAAGAATATATCTAGTCAGTAATTCTCTTACCTTAAACTTAGAATCCCTTTTAGGTTATTGCTAATATCTTTTTAGTATATATTTTGAAGAATATGTTCCTCATCCTCTCTAAATGCATGATATTTTTATTTACTAAAATTCATATGTATTACTGTTAAAAATAAATAGCAGGACCTGTTTATTTAGAGTTCCTAGTCATTGCAGTAGCCTTTTTATAGAAAACGCTAAATTTAATCCTCACAGCAACCCTCTGAAGTAGGTAAATTGAAGCTCAGTGACCCAAGGTCTTGATCCAACGTCTCACCAAGTAATATAACTTATTTTGCGTTGGTAAGATTTTAAGTCAATGAAAAAAAAGTACTGATTGTTGTTTAAATTTAAGGTTTTACCCTGTTTTTTGCCAAGTTTAAAGTTAAGCCAACTAAATGTAGCATTATGGTATTCTCTCCCACCTACTGACATGTTTATTTAAAATCTCCATGATACAGGATCTAAAACCAAACAACTTATTATTAGATGAAAATGGAGTTCTAAAACTGGCAGATTTTGGCCTGGCCAAATCATTTGGAAGCCCCAATAGAGCTTATACACATCAGGTTGTAACCAGGTAAGAATTGCTTTTAAAAAATTGAAAGTTTATATTGTGTAGGATTAGGATTTTTTTGTTTTTTATTTTGTTTTTTTTGCTTGTTTTTTTAAGATTTTTTTTTTTTAAATGTTATTTTTTTATTTACTTGACAGACAGAAATCACAAGTAGGCAGAGAAGCAGGCAGAGAGAGAGGAGGAAACAGGCTCCCCGCTGAGCAGAGAGCCTGATGCGGGGCTCGATCCCAGGACCCTGAGATCATGACCTGAGCCGAAGGCAGAGGCTTAACCCACTGAGCCACCCAGGTGCCCCTGTTTTTTTAAGATTTTATTTGAGAGAGCAACAGAGAGAGCGAGAGACAGAGACAGCGTAAACAGTGAGGAGGAGGGAGAGGGTGATGCAGATTCCCTGCTGAGCAGGGAGCCCAATGTGGGGCTCAATCCCAGGACCCTGAAATCATGACCTGAGCTGAAGGCAGACATTTAACCAGCTGAGCCACCCAGGCGTCCGTGTTTGTTTTTTTTTAAAGGTAGCTCTGTGTAGGCCTAACCTGGAGCTTGAAGTCAGGACCCTGAGATCAAGAGTTACATGCTGTACCAACTGAGCCAGCCAGGCACCCCCTGAAAGGGTTTAAAAGGATAAGAAGGGATGGGAAAGGCAGATTGTGTGAATATGAAAGACTATAGGTGAGTCCATGGAATTTCTTTTTCTTTTTTCTTTTTTTTTTTTTTTCCCATTTGGATATTTTTCAGTGAAGTTGGAGGTAAGGTGGCTTAGAGGAAGAATGGTTCTGAGAGTTTCAGGAAGAAAGAAGGCATTAATCATTTAAGAATGAAAAAGTATATAGACCAAGGATATGTATCATTTCCAATATGGAACTGCTTGTTTTGGGGTTTTTTTTTTTTAAAGACTTTTTCTTTATTTATTCATGAGAGAGAGAGGCAGAGGCAGAGGGAAAACCAGGCTCCCCACTGAGCCGGGAGCCCGATGTGGGACTCGATCCCAGGACCTGGGGATCATTACCTGAGCTGAAGGCAGACGCTTAATCAACTGAGCCACCCAGGTATCCTGAAACTGCTTGGTTTTATAGTAAGTTTTTCTTGAGTTAATGGAATACATAAAAGTGAATTTCATCAGTGAGATGATGTTTTGCTGAGGAGTTTTCTCCCAGAAGTACTTTAATAATTGCATTTTAAAATTACATTTATTTTTAGGGACGCCTGGGTGGCTCAGTTGGTTAAGCTGCTGCCTTCAGCTCAGGTCATGATCCCAGTGTCCTGGGATCGAGTCCCACATTGGGCTCCTTGCTCAGCAGTGAGCCTGCTTCTCCCTCTGCCTCTGCCTGCCACTCTGTCTGCCTGTGCTCGCTCCTGTGCTCTCTATCTGACAAATAAATAAATAAAATCTTTAAAAAATAAAATTACATTTATTTTTACTTTTTTATTAACATATAATGTGTTATTAGCCCCATGGGTACAGGTCTGTGGATCGCCAGGTTACACACTTCACAGCACTCACCATAGCACATACCCTCCCCAATGTCCATAACCCAACCACCCTCTCCCTCCCTTCCCTCCCCCCAGCAACCCTCAGTTTGTTTTGTGAGATTAAGAGTCTCTTATGGTTTGTCTCCCTCCCGATCTCATCTTTAAAATTACATTTCTTGGGTACCTGGGTGCTCAGTGGGTTAAGGCCTCTGCTTTCAGCTCAGGTCATGATCCCAGGGTCCTGGGATTGAGCCCCACATCGGGCTCTCTGCTCAGCAGGGAGTCTGCTTCCCTTCCTCTCTCTCTGCCTGCTTCTCTGCCTACTTGTGTTCCCTCTCTGTCAAATAAATAAATAAAATCTTAAAAAAAAAATTACATTTCTTTTTATTCTTCAGGTGGTATCGGGCCCCTGAGTTACTCTTTGGAGCTAGAATGTATGGTGTAGGTGTGGATATGTGGGCTGTTGGCTGTATCTTAGCAGAGCTTCTTCTAAGGGTAAGTCTAGGATTGATGTGTACACTATGATATTGTAATAGTTATTTGTTTGTATAACTTGCATAAGAATTGTCTTCCCATAGATAATTCTCAGAGAGGAGCACCATTCTTCCAAAAAAAGCCAACAAATAGACCAATTAAAAAAAAAATGCATCTCCTCCACTGCAACCTTTTTGTTAATGGGAGATGAGAAGACCTCTTATTGAGGACAATAAAGATTTTATAGATCATTTCTATAATCTGAAATAAAGCTATAATAAATCTCATCAGGCTGTAATATTATAACGTCTCTGCTGTAACTGAAAGTGTTAGGATGCACTTTTGTAGTCCTGGGACTTTTCTTATTTGGGGCTGTTAAAAGTTACACTTTAGGAAATGTGTAAAACCAGCCACCACAGCTGCACTCTCAGCAGTGTATGTAAGATTATTTTAGTTCTGTTCAAACTAAGCAGTTGTGGTGGTCCTGTAGCATTTCTCTGGACTGAAACCATTTTGAAATAAAACATTGTCTCACTACCCTTACTGGAGAGAAAGATGGTGCCTTAGAAACTTTTGTTGAGCTATAAAGTTTAGTTTAGCCTTTCTTAATGATGAAGGCAAAGGAATAGTGGGGAATCCTTCTGAAGCTGAGAGTTTTTTCCTCCCTACTTTCCATTTTCCAACCCCTACTCTTCTCAAGTGATAAGTATATAAAGAAATGTGAACCCAAGACACAAAAGTATAGCTTTTCAGTTCCTTGAACACAGAAAATAGTTCCTATGTGCCACAAAGAAAAATTACCTTCTCAAACATCTTGTTTAGTTTCGTGTGAGTTCTGTGCATCATTTGGAAAAGCTCACTCCTGTGGGTACTTGCAGAAGAAATACTAACATATTCAGATTTGAAGATGAATAGTATTCCCTGTGCTGTTGATGTGTTCTGTGGATAAGCTGGCATGACAACTCTGCTACTCACAAAAACAGAGTTTTGTAAGCTATCAGTTCTGTCAGCTCCTCAAAACACAGTTCATTCATTACCAAGATAAAACCATAGCCCCTAATGTTATGATTTATCATTCCATTGAGAAAGTAAGTGGAGAGAGACAGAAGTTAAGAACGAACAGCTTAGTGGTGTGCCTTAGTGTCTCAGTTGGTTACGTGTCCAACTCTTGATTTTGGCTCAGGTCATTATCTCAGGGTCGTGTATAGCCTGCTTGGGATTCTCTCCCTCTTCCCCCCACTGACACAGCTCTTCACACTCTCTCTCTTTAATTCTTCTTATTTTTCTTTTCAGATTTTATTTATTTATTTGAGAGAGACAGTATGAGCAGGGGGGAAAGGGAGAAGCAGACTTCCTGCTGAGCAGAGATCCTAATGAGGGACTTGATCCCAGGACTCTGGGATCGTGACCTGAGCTAGACACAGATGCTTAACCAACTCAGCCACTCAGGTGCCCAAGTGATAATTATATCTTAAAGATTTTTGATATGGCAGGGCAAAACTCCCCCCCCTTATAAATTATCTTTAAAAAGATATATAAATGCTATCCTTGAAATTAGGAGATGCCTGTCAATACTATGCCAGAGTATGTAAAATGAGAAATGAAGGCAGCTTAAATTTTACAGAAAAAGATGCCAACTAGAGGCAGTTTGGGCTTGACACACAGAATTCTAAAGTTGCTTAGTTATTGAGAAGCACCTGTGATCATTGATGACAATATTGAGGTATAGGCCTAAAAACTGGAGTTGGTCAAAAAAAATTGTGTATGGGCAATTAATACCATGGTCCCTCTACATGTAACCCAGGTCACTTCTGTTTGTCCAACTATACCTCCACTTTATTTATTTATTTATTTTTTTAATTTTATTTTTTTAAAAAATTTTTTTAAGGGGCGCCTGGGTGGCTCAGTGGGTTGAAGCCTCTGCCTTTGGCTCAGGTCATGGTCCCAGGGTCCTGGGATCAAGCCCCGCATCAGGCTCTCTGCTCAATGGGGAGCCTGCTTCCTCCTCTCTCTCTGCTTGCCTCTCTGCCTACTTGTGATCTGTCTGTCAAATAAATAAATAATTAAAAAAAATTTTTTTTAAGATTTTATTTATTTATTAGTGAGAGAGAGAGAGCGAGCGAGCACAGGCAGACACTTAACCAACTGAGCCACCCAGGCGTCCCTATACCTCCACTTTAAACCTCCACTGGAGATAGGTTTATTCTCTCAAGAAATTGAAACACAGTCTCCAGACATAGCCATCCTTAGACACCACAGAGTATGTGGGTGAGTTGCTTTGGTGAAAACTTGCAAACTACATGAAAGTCTGTATACTGAATAGTAAAACCTTCAGTTTAGTTCCCTGCTCAGCTCCCAGAACCTTGGTAGCCTTTGTAATAAGCTAGTAACTCTTTTTAACCCAGGCAAAAGGTTAGAGGATCCTTTACTAGAAGAACTGAATGGTCCCAGAGAATAGATCCACAGACAACTGGCATTAAACTCCCTACCCAGTCTTCCTAGAGAAAGCCTGTGAGTTCTAATCAATATTTTTAGTACCTTACCCTTGAATATGAATGGTTAGTCATGATTACCACATAGTTATCAAGGAGTTCCAGATATTTAATTAAGGCTTCCAGTATGTAAGAATTACCAGGTAATTGGCAAGAATCATTAGATATTGGATGATGGGGTGGCTCAGTGGTTAAGCCTGCCTTCGTTCAGGTCACAATCCCATGGTGGTGGAATCTAATCTTGCATCAGGCTCCTTGCTCAATGGCGAGCCTGTTTCTCCCTCTGCCTGCTGCTCCCCCTCTCAAATAAATAAATATTAAAAAATGATACTTGATGAAAGTATTCAATGTGAAAGACTGACAACAAAAGAAATTTGTAGGGGGATGCCTGGGTGGGTCAGTCGATTAATTGCCTGCCTTTGATTCAGGTGGGATTGAGTCCCACTCAGGCTCCCTGCTCAGTGGGGAGTCTCCTCCCTCTTCCTTTGCCCCCTCCCTGCTCATGCTCTTTCTCTCTCACTTACTCACTCTCAAATAAATAAAATCTTTTAAAAAAATAAAGAAATTTGGGGAAAATAGGTAGCAGAAGAAATTTAAACCCTCCATCTCTACCACACCTTCACAGGACTAAGAGAACACATTCCATCTGTAAAACAAGAACATGAGGCTCTATTACTAAAGGAACAGTCGAAGAATAAGGGAATCTTGAAAATTTTGTTGTAGGATAACTAAAAGCAAACAAAGACAGTGGAAGGATTGGAAGAATAAGCTCAAGAATTCTTTCCTCAAGTAGGACCAAAAAATTAAGCTAACAGATTGATCCAGAATTGATCCTAGAATATAATAAAAAAGAACAAAGAAAATGTAAGATAGGGGCACCTGGGTGGCTCAGTGGGTTAAAGCCTCTGCCATCAGCTCAGGTCATGATCCCAGGGTCCTTGGAATGAGCCCCGCATCAGGCTCTCTGTTCAGCAAGGAGCCTGCTTCCCCCTCACTCTTCTCTGCCTGCCTCTCTGCCTACTTGTGATCTCTGTCACATAAATAAATAAAATCTTACTAAATAAATAAATGAAAATGTAGGATAGGAAATTCACCAGAAAATAGCCTAGCATTGGTTGATATGAACTGACTTGAAGTGCAACAAAGACTCTGCATAGTGATTGAAAAAAGACCCATGCCAAGGCATATTGTGAAATTTCAGAGGACCAGACTATAAGGAAAATACTTTATTTCCAAGAGAGGAAAAACAGAGAGAGCTTACATAGAAACCATAATGAAGGATTAGGGGGAAAGAATGGTTTCAGACTCCTCAACAGTAGCACTGAAATCCTGGGGGCAATAGAATACATTGTGAAGGAAAATAATTTCCAACTTAGAATTTTGTGCCCATTTGTATTTTTCAGGTAGCTTTGAGAATAAATACAATTTATTATACTAAAAATTTTACATCTGCTTCCTTTCTTAGGAAATTATTTGAAGCTGTGCTCTATTATGTGAGAGTAAATCAAGAGAAAGATGTGGGATCCAGAGAACATGAGATTGAACACAGAAGAGGGGTGAATAGAATTCCTCATTTAATAGTGAAAGGAAGTTCTGAAGAAGCAGGTGTGCATCAGGCCCAGAGAGAAAATAGTCCATAGTGAAGCAGAAGGGATGAGAGTTTCAGCAGGGTACTCTGGAGAGAAAAATGAGCCTCAGTGTACCCACAAACCAGCTTCAACAGTTTTTAACACATGACCAGCTTTATTTTATAATTCCCTCACACCACATTTTTTAGCCACAAATCCCAGATATCATGCCATTTTCTCCATATACTATTTCTCTAATAAAAGATTTTTTCTCTAAAAGAATTTTTTTTATCATAACTACAATACTGTTATCATCTGAAGAAAAGAAAGGATAAATCTGTACCCAGTCTGTGTTCAGATTTCCCACTTTTTTTTTTTTTAAGATTTTATTTATTTATTTGTTAGAGAGAGAGAGCGAGCGAGCACAGGCAGACAGGGAGAAGCAGGCTCCCTGCCGAGCAAGGAGCCCAATGTGGGACTCGATCCCAGGGCGCTGGGATCATGACCTGAGCCGAAGGCAGCCGCTTAACCAACTGAGCCACCCAGGCGTCCCCAGATTTCCCACTTTTTTAGTTTTGGTAGTTTCTATGTCTCTAAGAATGCATCCATTTCTTTTAGATTGTCAAATCTGCTGGTATATAGTTGCTCATAATATGTTCTTATAATTGATTGTATTTCTTTTGTGTTGATTGTGATCTCCTCTTTGTTTCTTTGTTTCTTTTTTTTTTTTTAAGGTTTTATTTATTTGACAGACAGAGATCACAAGTAGGCAGAGAGAGAAAGGGAAGCAGGCTCCCGCCGAGCAGAGAGCCCAATTCGGTGCTCGATCCCCGGACCCTGGGATCATGACCCAAGCCGAAGGCAGAGGCTTTAACCCACTGAGCCACCCAGGCGCCCCTTTAAATTTTTTTTTTAATGAATGGGTTGACCCATTCATTCTTTAGTAGGATGCTCTTTAGGCTCCATGTATTTGCGTTCTTTCCAACTTTCCTCTTGTGATTGAGCTCTAGTTTCAAGCATTGTTTTCTGAGAATATGCAGGGAGTGATCCCAGTCTTTTGGTACTGGTTGATACCTGATTTGTGACCCAGGATGTGATCTATTCTGGAGAATGTTCCATGTGCAGTAGAGAAAAAAAGTATTCTTTTGCTTTGGGGTGGAATGTTCTGAGTGTATTTGTGTTGTCCATCTGGTCCAGTGTGTCATTTAAAGCCTTTCCTTCTTGATTGATCTTTCCTTCTTGATTTCCTTCTTGATCTTTTGCTTGGATGATCTGTCCGGTTCAGTGAGGGAGGTATTAAAGTCCCCTGCTGTTAATGTATTATTGTCAATGTGTTTCTTTGATTTTGTTATTAATTGGTTTATATAATTGGCTGCTCCCATGTTAGGGGCATAGATATTTACAATTTTTAGATCTTCTTGTTGTACAGACCCTTTACGTATGATATAGTGTCCTTCCTCATCTCTTATGATAGTCTTTGGCTTAAAATCTAATTTATCTGATATAAGGATTGTCACCCCAGCTTTCTTTTGATGTCCATTAGCATGGTAGATGATTTTCCACCCCCTCATTTTAAATCTGGAGGTGTCCTTGGGTCTAAAATGAATTTCTTGCATAGAGCATATCAATGGGTCTTGTTTTTTTTTTTTTTTTTATCCGTTCTGATACCCTGTGTCTTTTGATTGGGGCATTTAACCCATTTAAATTCAGGGTAATTATTGAAAGGTATGAATTTAGTGCCTTTATATTGACTGTAAGGTGACTGTTACTGTATATTGTCTCTGATCCTTTCTAGTCTATGTTACTTTTAGGTTCTCTCTTTGCTTAGAGGACCCCTTTCAATATTTCCTGTAGGGCTGGTTTGGTGTGGTGTTTGCAAATTCTTTTATTTTTTATTTGTCCTGGAAGCTTTTTATCTTTCCTATTTTCTTTTCTTTTCTTTTTTTTTTTTTTTTTTTCCTATTTTCAGTGACTATATCCCAGCTGGATATAGTATTCTTGGCTGTGTATTTTTCTCATTTAGTGCTCTGAATATATCATGCAAGTCCTTTCTGGTCTGCCAGGTCTCTCTGGATAGGTCTATCTAATGTTTCTACCATTGTAGGCCCTCTTGTCTGAGCTGCTTTCAGGATTTTCTCTTGTGTCTGACACTTAGAAGTTTTACTATTAGAGGAGGGGGTGTTGACCTATTTTACTGATTCTGAGGAGGGTTCTCTGTGCCTCCTGGATTCTGATGCATGTTTCCTTCCCCATATTAGGGATGTTCTCTGCTATAATTTGCTCCAGTATATCTTTTTCCCCTCTCTTTCTGCTTCTCCTGGGATCCCAATTATTCTAATATTATTTCGTCTTATCTCTTGAATTCTCCCCTCGTGATCAAGTAGCTGTTCATCTTTTGTTTTCTCAGCTTCTTTATTCCTCATCATTTGGTCTTCTATATCACTAATTCTCTCTTCTGTCTCAATTATCCTAGCAGTTAGAGCCTACATTTTTTATTGCACCTCATTAATAGCATTTTTTATTTTGATTTGGTTAGATTTTAATTCTTTTATTTCCTAGAAAAGTATTCTCCAGCTAGTATCTTTATAATCGTCATTCTGAACTCTAGTTCTGACATCTTTGTAATGTCCCTATTGATTAAGTACCCTGGCGGTCAGTACTGCCTCTTGTTTTGTTTTGTTTTGTTTTCTTTAAGTTTTTCCGTTGTGTCATTTTGTCTAGAGAAGAATAGATGAAAGAGAGAACAAAATGGTAAAAAGGTAACAACGACCCCAGAAAAATAAACACTAAAAAATCAGAAGAGAACTGAAACAGGGGAGTAAATAAAGGGGAAAGAAAAAGAAGAATGTGATCAGGCTGGTGAATAGAGCAGAGCCACACACTACATTTTGGCTATATCTTGGTCTATTAAAGGAAACCGCCTCCCAAAATTTTAAGGAATGAAAATCATGTGTATATTTTAAGGAAAGAAAATCCTGTGTATATATATATGAAAATCACACACACACACATATATATATACACACATACATATGTACATACATATACACACAAAATAAAAGTAAATATGATGAAAGGATGGAATATGACCTTAAAGATGAAAATTTAAAAAGATTTTAAAAAAAAGAATTGATAAGTTGAATGAAAAAATAAAAAAAGTTAAAAAAAAAAGAGAATGTGATCAGGCGGGAGACTAGAACAAAGCAATATACTAGATTTAGGGTATATTTTGGGCTGTTAGAAGAAACTGTATCTCAGAATTTTAAATAAAGAAAAACATATATATATATATACACACACACAAAAAATAAGTTTAAATATAATGAAGAGAAAAACTATGACTTTAAAAATGAAATTTAAAAATTTTATTATTTTTTTTTAAAGATTTTATTTACTTATTTGACAGAAGAGATCACAAGCAGGCAGAGAGGCAGGCAGAGAGAGAGGGGAAGCAGGCTCTTGATGAGCAGAGTCTGACACGGCCGGATCCCAGGACCTTGAGACCATGACCTGAGCCGAAGGCAGAGGCTTGACCCACTGAGCCACCCAGGCGCCCCTGAGCTGCATTTTTCATGTGACTATTGGTCATCTGTATGTCTTTGGGAAAATGTCTATTCAGATTTTATTTATTTATTTGACAGACAGGGATCATAAGTAGGCAGAGAGGCAGGCAGAGAGGGAGGAGGAAGCAGGCTCCCTGCCAAGCAGGGAGCCCGACTCGGGGCTCGATCCCAGAACCCTGGGATCATAACCCTAGCCGAAGGCAGAGGCTTAACCCACTGAGCCACCCAGGTGCCCCGAAAATTAAAAATTTTTAAAAAGTAATTGATAAGGTAAGATGTTGGTTAAAATGGGAAAGAGGAAAAATTAAATAAAAATAGGAAAAGAAAAAACAAGGAAAATTTTAAAAATTAACTTTGAAAGATAAAAGAATCTTGGGGAAAAAGCCATAAATTCTATGTGCTGTATTCCCCTAACGCTGGAGTTTTTCATTCTCATTGATTGGCAGACTTGGTCTTACCTGGATGTTCTTGCTGATCTTCTAGGGGTGGAGTTGTTGCAGTGATTCTCAAATGTCTTTGTCCTAGGCAGATTTGCTCCATCCTTGCTAGGGCTAGGCTAAATAATCTGCTCAGGTTTGCTTTTCAGTAGCTTTCATTCCTCGAAAGTTTTCTGTACTGCTGTGGAGGACAGGAATGAAAATGGTGGCCTCCCAGTCTCCAGCCCCGGAGGAGCTGAGAGCTTGGGGCTCCCCCTTCAGTGATCCCTCAGAGAAAAGCAGTCAATCACACCTGTCTCCCTGGCACTCTGTGCTTGCCTAGTCTGTGACCGAGCATTTTTATCTCTGACACACAGCCCCGTTTGGAGTCTCCAAACCCAGGTGATTCCTGCAGCGCTCCTTCTCCAAACTGAGGAGGAAGGGAAGCCTCCCAGGATCTGCCACTTGTTGAGTCCCTGCTCAAAGAGCAGTTGCCTAACTGCACCTTGGATCCAGTTAATGGCAACCACAAGCTGAGAGCCCAGTCCTTGGGTCCGTCTCTGCAGCTGGCTTCCCTGCTCCGATACTTGGGAACTCAGCCTCACTCTGGCACCCCCGGTCTTTCTGTGACCCCGAGGGTCCTGAGACCACACTGTACCAGCAAGGATTCCATCCCTCTGCTTAGCCACTGGAGTGACGTCCCTTAGTGGAACAGACTTTTAAAACTTCTGATTTCGTGCTCTGCCGCTCTGTCATTTGCTGAGGCTCACTCCACGGTCTGTCTTCCTGTATATCACCTTGGATTCACTTTTTCGTATGTCTGCCCTTCCAGAAAGTGGTTGCTATTCTGTTCATAGATTTGCTGCTCTTTTTTTCTTCAGTCTCCTGTTGAGTTTGTAGGTGTTCAGAATGGTTTGATAACTATCTAGCTGAATTCCTGGGACTAGACGAAATTTAGGTCTCCTACTCCTCTGCCATCTTGCTCCTCCCTTGATGAGGATCCCTTTCTTCAGATTTTTTTTTTAAGATTTTTATTTATTTATGTGAGAGAGCACAAGTGGTGGCAGGGAGCAAAGGGAAAGGGAGGAACAGATTCCCAGCTGGGCAGGGAGCTCAACATGGGACCTGATCCTATGACCCTGGGATCATGACCAGAGCTAAAGGGAGATGCTTAACCAATTGAGTCACCCAGGCCCCCCTCTTCAGATCTCATAGTACAATTTAGTTTAGTAGTCTTCAATGTAAAAATATTAGCATGCCTAAAAATATTCATGCAGTGTTAGTATAACTTCAGGTTTCTTTTTTTGGGTACACATTTCATATACATAATAGTCTAGTGTTATACATAGGGATTATATTAAATCTGGATCCAGTCAGAAAATAGAAACCACACATTAAAAAGGGAAGTTTAATATTAAGAATTAACTATGATTATCGATTGGAATAATGAAGGATTGACTAATAAAAAGTAATGAGAGGGGTTCTTGCATGGTGCATATGGTTAAGTGTCTGATTCTGGATTTCTTCTCAGATCATGATCTCAGGGTTGTGAGATTGAGCCCCACAGAGGGCTCTGCTCAGTGCCACATCTGCTTAAGACACTCTCTCCTCTCCCTCCCCCCTTCACGAGTTCGAGTTCTGTCTCTCTCTAAAATAAATAAACCAAAGAAGAAAAGGTAAAGAGACTATTTTAAAGCCTATAGGAGTAGACAAAAGGAGCACCCACCCTAGGACTGATAAAGAGCACCCAAGGAAGAGGACCCAGGGACTGAATTCTAGACCTTGTAATGTGCAGAGTGTGGCTCACTGATGATAGAGAAGTTGCTGTAGAGCTGTGTTGGCAGAACTTGTTGAAAGTCTGTCGTCTTACATGCAGAGGAAAGCTCTTCTGTGGGAGGTGGTTTTCTGGAGGCACTCTGCTACACAACCCTCTGTAGAGGGAAGCTGCTCTGTGCATTGGGCACTGAAGAAACTGCCCACATTTGTGGGCACCTATTGGTAGAGAAGCTGAGAGTGCTGCAGGAGTCGGCTGGGCATACAAGCTAGAGTCAGGAAGCAAAAATCTTCCTGTAGTGTTTATCCAGCAGCCTCTGCTGACAGCTTCAACTGGCAAAAGTAAAACATTTAAAGGCCCAAATCTATTTTCTTAGAAAAGGCAAAATGGGGACGCCTGGGTGGCTCAGTTGGTTAAGCAGCTGCCTTCGGCTCAGGTCATGATCCCAGCGTCCTGGGATCGAGTCCCACATCGGGCTCCTTGCTCGGCAGGGAGCCTGCTTCTCCCTCTGCCTCCAGTCTGTCTGCCTGTGCTCGCTCTCTCTCTCTCTCTCTAACTAATAAATAAATAAAATCTTAAAAAAAAAAAAAAAAAGAAAAGGCAAAATGGATGAGTTTGGAATAAATTGATAACTGGCAGAATTAAATGCTTTTTTGGCAGGGGTTGGTGCTGGTGGTGGTAGTAATCGACAGTAATAGAAATGTGGGAAAGCTGGTACTTAATCTCATTTTCTCATTGAGCTGATAAATTTTTTCAAGGCCTGTAATAGTATGAACAGTCTCTCTTCACAGAGCAAACTCTTTTTTACTCTCCTATGTATTTATGAAGATGTTTGAGAATGAATTGGAAAATAATGTCTATATATATAGCAAGGATTTTAATTATTTACTAGTTCCTAATTTTTAACTTATCATTTATCCTTTTAAACTTTGCCATTATGCTTCTTCAGAGAAATAGTATGCCAAGATATTATTTAAATAATATTGCAATATAGATGTTCTTCTGCCTGCCAGTCTTTGCTCCCGTACTTTTTTTTTTTTTTTAAGATTTTTTATTTGTTTATTTGACAGAGATCATAAGTAGGCAGAGAGGCAGGCAGAGACAGAGAGAGGGGTAGCAGGCTCCCCACCAAGCAGAGAGCCCAATGCGGGGCTCGATCCCAGGACTGCGGGATCATGACCGTAGCCGAAGGCAGAGGCTTAACCCACTGAGCCACTCAGGCGCCCCTGCTCCTGTACTTTAGCTAGAATAATTTTCCTCCATCTTAACACTTTTCCTCCGGCTAACTCTTTCATTTTTCAACTTTCACTGGTTGGTTCTTCCTCTAGGAAGCCTTCCTTGGCTTTTGTAGAGTAGGCTAGGTGCTGTTTTGTGTATGCTAGGATCCTGTGCTCTCCCTGAAAGCATCATCTGGCAGATGCCCCTTTAGTTGTGCTACCAGCATTCCCCACAGCCACCCCAGGGGAGAGCAAGAAGTGTCTTATGCACTTCTTTTTTCTTTTTTTTATTAAAGTATGCTCCACGCACAGCATGGAGCCGGGTGTGGGGCTTGAAGTCTCAACCCTGAGATCAAGACTTGAGCTGAGATCAAAAGTTGGACACTCAACTGACTGAGGCACCCAAGTGTCCTTGTCTTGTTCCCTATTTTAAATGCCTAGGGTTTAATTAATGACCATATACTTACTACATAGTGTTTATTAAAGATTTGTGGAGTGAATAAAATGGGAAGCATGGTGCTCTTCATTTGATTAGCAGTTGTAGTATCTAGTGCCACATCTAGTATACCTCAGACTACATTTTTATTTTTGTTACAGCTTAGTTTTTTTATGGAATTTGTAGTATTATTTGTATAGCTATTATAAATCACCTTGAAATACCTACATCTCACTCTCTTCCAGGTTCCTTTTTTGCCAGGAGATTCAGACCTTGATCAACTAACAAGAATATTTGAAACTTTGGGCACACCAACTGAAGAACAGTGGCCTGTAAGCCTTCATACATGTTCTTTGAAATTTTGTTAGGACTCTTTATGTTGCTGTCATGTGGGCATTACTTAAATGTATTCATTTTCTTAAGTTACTAGTAATATATACTTTGAAAAATTTATGTCAAATAGAAAGTTAAAATTGTGGTATACTATTCAGCCTCCTTTGTACATGTTGCCCTTTCTCCATCCCAGTAATTCCCATCCCAGGGTTAATCACTGTCAGTTTGGTGGAAAATCTTGCTGTGAGGATACATACACAAGCATATAAACATAGAGTTGCATTTTCTGTCTTTTCTTTAATAAAAATGAGATCATACCATATAATTTTTTTGTAACCAACTTGCTCTTTTTTTTTTTTTTTAATAAGATTTTATTTATTTATTTGACCGAGAGAGACACAGGGAGAGAGGGAACACAAGCAGGGAGTAGTGGGAGGAGAAGCAGGCTTCCTGCTGAGCAGGGAGCCTGATGTGGGGCTCAATCCCAGGACTCTGGGATCATGATCTGAGCCAAAGGCAGACGCTTAACAACTGAACCACCCAGGCCCCCTCCCCAACTTACTCTTTTTACTTAATATTTAGTACTGAGATTTTTCTTTCTTTCTTTTTTTTTTTAAAGATTTTATTTATTTATTTGACGGACAGAGATCACAAGTAGGCAAAGAGACAGGCAGAGAGAGAAGAGGGGAAGCAGGTTCCCTGCTGAGCAGAGAGCTGGATGCGGGGCTCCATCCCAGGACCCTGGGATCATGACCTGGGCTGAAGGCAGAGGCTTTAACCCACTGAGCCACCCAGGTGCCCCTGAGCTTTTTCTTTTTAACAGCTAAATGATAATTCATTTTGGTGGGTATTTCATGTTTATCAACATCTTGGTGGATTTATGGTGTATTTGTAGAAGCTTCACCAACAGTTAAGATGTATCAGTACCTTGAATATTTTTAACCTGTTACATTGTCTACAAAAAAGAAATCTTAAATCTTGGGTAAAATTTACAATAATTCAAGTTGCTAAATTTTATATATTATAGTTCAGTAAGGTAATCTCACTTGTTTATTCTTAAAGATTTTATTTATTTATTTGATAAAGAGTATAAGCAAGAAGGTAGGGCATCGGGATAGGGACAGAGAGGGAGAAGCAGACTTCCCACTGAGCAGGAAGCCTGATGAAGGACTTGATCCCAGGACCCCAAGATAATGACCTGAGCCAAAGGCAGATGCTTAACTGACTGAGCCACCCAGGCACCCCTCACTTGTTTAGTTTTAAATTAAAATTGTAACCGGGATGCCTGGGTGGCTCAGTTGGTTAAGCGGCTGCCTTCGGCTCAGGTCATGATCCCAGCGTCCTGGGATGAGTCCCACATCAGGCTCCTTGCTCGGCAGGGAGCCTGCTTCTCCCTCTGCCTGCCTCTCTGTCTGCCTGTGCTCGATCTCTCTCTCTCTCTAACAAATAAATAAATAAAATATTTTTAAAAAAATTAAAATTGTACCCCTTTAGATTTTCCTTCCTCTTACAGCCCTGTCTCCTGAGAATAAATATTAGAAAAGAGAGATTTTAATTAGACTTTACCTTCTGATTGAAACTGTGGTACACAAATTTTTTCAAGCTCTGAATAGCTACAAGAGTCTCAGCAGGGGTTAGAGTAACCAGCTTAACCTTGGCATAGAACCAAAATGGCTAAGTCATAGCAATGTTCATAGTACCAGGCCTTCTCCACAAGATTATGAATAAACTGGGCCATGGTTCCAGGATGGAAAGTCCAGTTCCCAGGACAGTCACTGAATCTGACCAAATGATTTTTGACAATGGGGCAAAGCAGTTCGATGGAAGTCATTACATTCTCCATTTGACAGTTTTAGTTTTTCATTTGAGAGCTACATGCCTTTCAGTCCCTAAGTTTGGATTATAAATATTTTTACAGGACATGTGTAGTCTTCCAGATTTCGTGACATTTAAGAGTTTTCCTGGAATCCCGTTACAACACATCTTCATTGCAGCAGGAGACGACTTGCTAGATCTCATACAAGGCTTATTCTTATTCAACCCATGTACTCGAATTACAGCGACACAGGTATTAGCATATCTTTCTTTTAATAGGAAATATGGGAATAATCTTAATTCTGGCATAGATAAAATAAAAGTAGAATTTCTTAAGATTTTCTGACATTCTTTTTTTTTTTTAAGATTTTATTTATTTATTTGACAGAGATCACAAGTAGGCAGAGAGGCAGGCAGAGAGAGAGAGGAGGAAGCAGGCTCCCTGCTGAGCAGAGAGCCCGATGCGGGGCTCAATCCGAGGACCCTAGGATCATGACCTGAGTCGAAGGCAGAGGCTTTAACCCACTGAGCCACCCAGGTGCCCCGTGACATTCTTTAAATACTGTAAAGATGTGTTTTAGTTTTAAGGAATAATAAATTTTATCTTGTCCCCAAGCTACAAGCTGTTCAGACTGGTATTAAATTGCATCATGCACACCCAAGAACAGGAGAATTTACTTTTATTAAGGAACATATAAATACATATTTATTTCATAATTAATTGGCTTTCAAATAGTTTACCTAGAGAAGAAAAAATAAGAAGTTAAAATAATGGTTGTGCTAAGCTTAATGCCAAAAGTGTTTCGGATTTTTCCCCATGAAATGCAGTGCCAGTATCCATGCTAATTGTTGTCATAGTCAGAAAATGATAATGGGGAAGAAAATAATACAGTTCTCCTTTTTTTTTAAAGATTTTATTTTTAAGTAATCTCTACATCTTACGTGAGGCTCAAACTCAAAACCCCCTTCTGACTGAACAAGCCAGATACCCCAAAAATTGTATATATTTTTTTAATTTTTTATTTTAAGATTTTATTTATTTGACACAGAGAGCACAAGGAGGCATAGAGGTAGACAGATGGAGAGGGAGAAGCAGGTTCCCTACCAAGCCGAGAGCCCACCATGCAGCCCTTGACCTGATCCAAAGGTAGACACTCAACCAGCTGAGCAATCTTGGCACCCTGTTTAGTTCTTGATACAACTTATGCTTACAAGAGACTGAAAGATACTCTAAACAGAACAGACATTGATACCCTTGTTTAAGGGAAATAAGAATCAAACTCAGAAAATTAGGAAGACCAAAGCATCTGCTCTTATAAAAGAAGAGAAAAATGTTACCAAACAAAAAAATAAAAGCCCTAGAGATTGGCGGGGGAGGGGCGGAATCCATTTTCTTTGTCTCGAAAACAAGCATAAGACAAAAAAGGAAGGTGTCACAAACATTTAAAATTGGAGCAGGGAAATGTAGGAACGCATCACAGTACAATGATTTGACTTCATAAAGTAAGACTGATTAAAATGAAATGTCACAAGTCTTCATATTTAACAAACCACGTTAATGTACATTATACCAAGGATTCTTAGGGATTTTTTTTTTTCACTTAATTTATTACAGGCTACCCAATCATTGTCTAATGCATTTCTTTCTTTTTTCTTTTTTTTTTTAAGATTTTATTTATTTATTTATTTGTCAGAGAGAGAGAGAGAGCGCGCGCGTGCGAGCGTGCACACAAGCAGGCAGAGTGGCAGGCAGAGGCTCCCTGCGGAGCAAGGAGCCCAATGAGGGACTCAATCCCAGGACTCTGGGATCATGACCTGGGCTGAAGGCAGCAGCCTAACCAACTGAGCCACCCAGGCACTCCATAATACATTTATTTCTATAGGCCATCTGTTTTTGGCGGTGTATAATGGTACATTAATACATATATGCTAGATATTTTACCATCAGAATTTCTTTTCTAATTTCAAACAAGTATCTCATCATTACCTTTCCACCTTTACACATATACTTACTTATTACCTCCATCAAAAGAAACGTGAGACTAGGTCAGATTATCTAGAAAGTTGTTTTCACTAGTAGTAAAACTCAAAATTTATGGAAAAATACTAATTTTGACAACTTATGTGTGTTATATTTTGATAGAATGCATTTTTATTTTATTTTTTTTTTAGATTTTATTATTCATTTGACATACAGAGATCACAAGCAGGCAGAGAGGCAGGGAAAGAGAGAGAGGGGTAAGCAGGCTCCCTGCTGATCAGAGAGCCTGATGTGGGACTCCATCCCAGGACCCTGGGATCATGACCTGAGCCCAAGGCAGAGGCATAAACCACTGAGCCACCCAGATACCCCTAGAATGCATTTTTAAAAACATGTTCTGGCTCATGGATATCTGGCTTAAAGTTGGAATGAGATAATGTTCCTTTCTTAGATCTCTGATAGCTTAGAATTAGTTTAATTTACTTATGGAACTTCTTGATTTGGAAGAAATACTATAGAATAGAAATTCAACTCTTTTAAAGTCAGAAGTCTCTAAATCATTACTGCAAATAATAGAATGTGGGAGGAAATGCTTGAAAAGTTTATATGGACTTTTTTATATTCCTGAAAGGATTTTCCAAAAGGAATATTGTGGCTATAGGATGCAAATAAATTATGAATTTGACTAGTTTATCATTTAGAATACAACTATTTTTATTGAAAAAAAAATCAAATCTATTTTTTTTAAATTTTGGACCAAAGTAAAGGAAATACTGTATCATAGAACATTGAACAGGTAGTATATAGAAATAACATTGTACAATTCCTTCCAAGTAAAATTTTTAATAATTTGCAGTGGATTGTTGGATTTTAACACATTGTTTCCAACCTTTTACATCATTTAAAAAACTTTATTTTCAAGAATTTATATTTACATGATTTGGAATTTGAATACATATAGATGTTGTGACAAACTTTGAAGTTCTTTTTAAGTATGTTTCTCTCTTTATGTGTTGAACTATAGAGCCCCTAAAGTGTAGAGAGCTGAGTTATACAATGTCTTATTAAGGATATTTCTTTTTTTTTTTTTTAAGATTTTATTTATTTATTTGACAGAGAGGGAGAGAGAGCAAGCAAGCACAGGCAGAGGCAGAGGGAGAAGCAGGCTCCCCGCCAAGCAAGGAGTCCGATGTGGGACACGATCCCAGGACGCTGGGATCATGACCTGAGCCAAAGGCAGGCGCTTAACCAACTGAGCCACCCAGGCGTCCCAAGGATATTTCATATTTAGTATAGGCTGTTTAACTGTGGAAAAGTTAGAAGGTGGTATCTTTTTCTTTTTTTTTTTTTAATGTTTTATTTATTTATTTATTTATTTTTTAAAAGATTTTATTTATTTATTTGACAGACAGAGATCACAAGTAGGCAGAGAGGCAGGCAGAGAGAGAGGAGGAAGCAGGCTCCCCGCTGAGCAGAGAGCCCGATGTGGGGCTCTATCCCAGGACTCTGGGATCATGACCTGAGCTGAAAGCAGAGGCTTTAACCCACTGAGCCACCCAGGTGCCCCTATAGTGTCTTTTTCTTATGGTAATAGAATTATCCGCTGATCTTAAGCTATTATATATTTATTTATAGTAGTTTGCTCATCTAAACTCTTGAAATCAATTTTGTTTTGGAAGTGCGGTAATCACATAGTGTCTTTAATATTCTCAACAATTCTGGAAGTTAGATTTTCTTAAAAACAGTCCAGATAATCACTTAAAACCCTACTTTCCTTGGTATCTTCTGTTTTTCAAGGCATTGAAAACTAAGTATTTCAGTAATCGGCCAGGGCCAACACCTGGATGTCAGCTGCCAAGACCAAACTGTCCGTTGGAAACTTTAAAGGAGCAGTCAAATCCAGTTGTAGCAACAAAACGGAAGAGAACACAGACCTTGGAGCAAGGTAAAACTTCCATTTTCATAAGAAATGAAATGAATTCAGAAAACTCCAAGTAGGTAGTATATAGCTAGTGACCGAGGGACAGCGAAGAAATGTAGATCGTGAGTTGTTTCATACGTGTGGTAGAGAATGTGGTATTTTAGCAATATTTGTTTCCACTGAAAATAATTAAATCAAGCTTTTTAAAAGGCTATGGGCACTTTTGAGTATACCTCAGAGTTGCGAGAACTTACCAGTATGTACCTTATTTTCTTTTAAGTTTTTATTGATGTATTGTATGCTTAATGTTAAATAAGTTTTATTAGCAAATCAAGGCAAGTAAAATGAATGTAGTTGGAATGCAGTGACTGGTTAGAATTGTCGTAAGATTAAATGTGAACAACCTCATTTTTTTTTCACCTAGGAGGATTACCCAAGAAGCTAATTTTTTAGTTACAGAGATCACTGGACAGTATTTTACTACTGAAGGAAATAGTCAAAAAAGCAAATAATGGAGAAATAGTAAATATTAAGTAAATACTGTAGAAGGAATTTGTAAATACTCCACACATGTAAAATATGTAAAACCGGATTATTTTTATTAAATGTATTTTAAAACAAACTTAATTCTGATTTTTCTGATGAGAGCGCAAAAGTAAGATTAAGTTCAATTCTTTGAAATGTAGAATTGAAAATGCATTAAGGAAACCTTAATAAAAATAATCATCAGTTACTTCGGTGAGTTGGCCCACATAGCATCACAGATATGTAGTAACAGAGGCAGTGGTAGAAATGTTGCATATACCTGCTACCTAGAGCTAACAAATGTTGATATGCTAAATAGGAAAGAAAGAAGAAAAAATTACAAATGAAATTGAGCTCCCTTTAATATGTCATTCCATTCTTTTCCTTTTTACCTTCCCAAAAGGAGAGTGACCCTCAGGAAATGAGTGTGTCCTTCCATGATTTTATACTGCTATTTTATAAAAATTCATGTAGTAATATACCATATTGTTAAAATTTTATGAGTGATAAACTGTACATCTCGTAATTTTTTTAACTCAAAACTTTTAAAATCCCTTCCATGTTAATAGACATAAATCTAGCTTAATATCTGCTTAATATATAAAAATATATAACACTACATATTCATGCTTTATGGATTATTATTATTGTGTTATATAAAAATTACCATAAGTATAGCACCTTAAAGTAACACAAATGTACTAGCTCACAGTTCTGTAAGCCAGATGTCTGACCTGGCCCAACTGTGTTTTTTGCATAGGTCCAAATCAAGGTGTCAGTTGAACAGGGCTCTTTTCTGAGTTTCTAGGGAGGAATTGGCTTCTAAGCTCATTCATTTCATGTAATTTTAATGCACATGCTTCCTGTCCTGGTTAGCTATTAGCCAGGGGCCTTTCCCAGCTTCTTAAGCAGTCCACATGCCTTATCAAATGGCATTCTCCATCTGTAAGCCAACAGCTATGCTTAGAATCTGCTTGGTTTCCTTGTCTGCTACAAGAGAGAAAACTCTGTTTTCTTTAAAAAGACAAAATAGATTACATCAAAATTTAAAATGTCTATCAAGGGAATGATAAGCACAGGGTGAAAAGAACAGTAGAAATTATTCCACAATCATATCTGATAAAAGATAGCTCAACAAAAAAAAATTACATTAAAAAATGGGCAAAGGACTCAAATAGACATTTCAGCAAAGATGATGTAGAAATGGCCAATAAGCGCATGAAAAGGTGCTCAGTGTCACTAATCATTAGGGAAATGCAAGTTAAAACCACAATGAGATATCACTTCATACCTGTTAGGAAGGATCTCTACTACCCCCCCCCCCAAAAAAAATCCCAGAAGGTAACAAGTGATGGTGAGGAGGTGGAGAAATTGGGACCCTTGTGCATTTTTGGTTGGAATGTAAAATGGTGTCTCTGCTATGGGAAACTGTGGCCTTTCCTTAAAAAATTTTAAAGAGCATTTTCCTATGATCTAGCAGTTTCATTTGAGTATATACCCCACTAAGATTGAATGCAGGGTCTCAAATATACATAGTTATCGACATTGTATGAAAGGATCTGTTTCACCTCATCATTTCTAGCACTCAAATAATCTTTGTGATTTTTGCTAATTTGGTATCTCATTCTAATTTACATTTTAAAAATTTCTACCGTGATTGAATAGTTCCTCACATTGGCTAACCATATATAATCCTTTTTGTAAACTGTTGATTTAGATTCTTTGCTGTTGGAGTGTTCCAAATTTTATCAATTTATATGAATTTGCATTTTATATATATATACACATGTATTTTACACATGCACATTAAAAAAGAACCTTTTTATTTGATTTTTTTTTTTTTTTACACTTCCAGTTTTGGTATTGGTGAACAGTTCCTTTTCTTACCTTTTATTTCATATTAAATCATTACATGTATTAAACCTGTGTATGGTCTTTTTTTTTTTTTTTAAGATTTTATTTATTTATTTGTTAGAGAGAGAGAGAGCACAGGCAGATGGAGTGGCAGGCAGAGGCCGAGGGAGAAGCAGGCTCCCCGCCAAGTAAGGAGCCCGATATGGGACTCGATCCCAGGACGCTGGGATCATGACCTGAGCCGAAGGCAGCTGCTTAACCAACTGAGCCACCCAGGCGTCCCAAACCTGTGTATGGTCTTTATCCTGTTCCATTGATCTGCTTGTACCACATTGTTTTAAATAAGGTAGCTTTAAATTACTCTCAGGACAATGCACTTTAAATATCTAGTAACAGTTCCTCATCATTATTCCTTTTTTCAAAATTTATTTGCCAAATTTTTATCTTTTATTAATATTTATTAATTTCAACTAAATGGTGTTGCTTTAATACAACAATAAATGGCTTGTGCTTTCTGCTATTACCTTATTTTACCCTGTTGTTATCTCATCTATTTAAGTAGTATTTAACGTAGCCAAGCCACATATGTATCTTTTTTACTAGAGATCGTAATTAGATAAAAGTTTTATTAAAACTTCTGATAAGGTAATATATTTCCTTTGACATAACCATGATGTTATTAACATAGCAACATTCCCAGAAAGTATTAAAGATCTTTACTATATAACACTTACAGAAAGAAAAAATAAATAAATGGCTTAAAATTCAGCATCAAAACCAAGAAGTTAAATCAGAATGGTGTGAATGCTAGAATTGGCATTCACAAAGTGTCCCCACACCAACAAAAAAAGAAGCTATAAAGGTAACTAACAACGTTTTGAATATACTCTACCAAAGTCCCCCCATAATAACTTTTTTTTTTTAAGATTTTTTTTTAAATTTTATTTGACAGAGATCACAAGTAGGCAGAGAGGCAGGCAGAGAGAGAGAGGAGGAAGCAGGCTCCCCGCTGAGCAGAGAGCCTGATATGGGGCTCGATCCCAGGACCCTGGGATCATGACCGGAGCCGAAGGCAGAGGCTTTAACCCACTGAGCCACCCAGGCGCCCCCCCACCATAACTTTTTAATTGAAGTTAAGGACATTACTAAACTTTCTGTCGCACATGAAAAATCCTGAAAAAATACAATAAAACAAGATACATGTATTCCAAAAATTAACATTCAGTTATTCCTAGACATTGTTACTTCTTAGAGGATTAATTTATATTGTTACTTAAGCCAAAGATCCCTGTAGTCAATCTAAGTAGTTAAATAACTTTGTTTTTCTCAAAAATCACTTTTTTGTTGTTTTTAAGATGCTGGCAAATACTGGAAATTTCATAAGGTATAGTAATGTAATTTATAAAATATGTCAGCACAATACTAATATCTTGTAGAAAATGTTTTAAGTATTTAAGCTGCTTTCTAAAACTTAGACCCAGAAACTATATGACTTCTGAAGATGAAGCAACATTTGTACAGTCCTTTTTTATACAGTCCTTTTTTAAAGTCTCTTGATAGAAACAGCTCTTGGTTCTGATTTCACCTGGTTTATTTTCAAAACATGATATTTGATGGCAAAGAATAGGATCTTTTGAGAGTTCTTGTGTAGTTTTGATCTCTGTAAAGGTGCTGGATTGAACAAATGCAGCCCACAGAATTTAAAATTTGAACACTTGAATATACAGGATCATGCAGCTCAGAGAATTCTGAAGATTCCCCCCAGCGGTTTTTTAATGAAAAATTGTCTTTCACAAGACTTTTTCCCTTACTCTTATTTGAGGTGGTGTCTTTCTCTTCCAGTGCCCGAGCAAGCATGTAACTAACTTTTCTTTGATGAGCCAGAGCTTCTTCTTTATCATTCAACTGCACATGCAAAAATTAAAATTATACCAGTTAGGGGTGCCTGGGTAGCTCAGTCATTTAAGCATCTGAGTCTTGGTTTCAGCTTGGGTCACGATCTCAGGGTCATGAGATCTAGCAGAGCCCCACATTCAGGGTTCATCGCGCTCACTGGGGAGTCTACTGGAGATTCTCCCTCTGCCCCTCCCCCAACTTGTACACATGCTCTCTCTCTAAAATAAATAAATCTTTTTTTTAAAGATTAAATACAAATATATCCATTAGTCAGTAAATCACAGAATATAGAGCTATAGTCAGAAGAATTTTTCTCAAAATGTTCTATCTTCAGTCAGTGTAAATAATTAGGTATCTACTGATTCCCAAATAATATGCTACACATTACTGAGGAATTTTTTTTAAAGAACAGAAAGCAGCATTCCTTCTGCTGAAGCTTTTGTATATCATCTGAAGAAACAGAGGGGAAAACATATACATTGTGTGTGTATAATATTAACATGTACTTACCTCTGCAAGAGAATGTTGAAGTTATTTATGTGAAATTGTTTTTATACATTTATATGAGACTAAATAACTTAAACATTTCTATAGATAAGTATGTTCCTATAGCATGCGTCTTCTAGTTTAGTCATATGAAATGGCGATAAGACGACTGATTTTCAGGTTTGTGGTGATGATTAAAGGATATGTGTGAGAAAGTTGCCTTGTACACCTTAAAAATTCCTGAGTGGCGTGGATTGTATGCATACGTGCAGATGACAGAGATGCCTGCAGTTAATTACAGGGGAGCCCCCTCTTTTCAGAGGTGAAGCTTTAAACTTGTACAGGAAGAACATGAATGGGAGAAGTGGGAAGAGCATGCAGGGAATTTAAGATGAAGATCAAAACTGGAGGATGGTACATCAGGTGGGAAAAGGGCATAAAAGGCAAGTACAGAGTGTTAAAGAATTACATTTTTTTAAAAGCTGAATTAATAGGAAGCAGAAAGATTAACTTAACCACAACCTATAATAAAAGGAAAGCAAAGATACTAACCAACTCTGTTAGCATCTTAAAGACTTCCTGAGGGTTATTATGGTCATGGGTCTTCTTAGAATTGTTTTCTGAAGAGAGCATCTGCAGCAGTTTCTGCCCTAAAGTCTTCTTATTTCCTTGTGATGGTAATCCTAAAATTGAACATGCAAATCCAACTGAGACATAAAAAGACATTCAACTAATATAGCTCCAAGAATAGAGGTAAGTATGAACCAGGGATAATTCATTTGTAAATCAGTCAGTAGGTGGTTCTCTTCAGGAGGCCTCTAATGAGTCAGGCATCACTGTGTACTAGGAGGGGAACACAGACTTTGGAGCCAGAATGGAAAATGGAGGTTGAGAGGGCCACAGTCTAAGGACCCAGAGCACTGCCCTACGTGCCACTCCCATCTCACTGTACTTGCTGCTCCTCCGGACAGCATGCAGTCCACATTAACAGCAGCCTTCCAGAGGAGGGAACAATACAGTTTCGTATGTAAAATCTCCCAGTGTTAAATGTCAGCCACTTATCCCTGTTATTTGAGAACACTGTGTACACCCAACAAAACATGGCCTCTGAACCATACAAATTCTGTTTTAGAGCAGAAAGACCTGGACTTGAACCCTCATTAAACCACAGTTAATTACCTTGGACAAGGTCTCTGAGCTTTGTTTCCTCACTTCTAGAATAATACCTATGCCTCAGAATTTTCTGTGCCATTAAATAATAGAGCAGAGGGGGATGCTGGGAGAAGGGAGTGGGCAGTTAGTGTTTAATGGGTAAAGTTTGTGTTTGGGAGGATGAAAAGAAAGTTGTAGAGATAGATGGTTGTGATGGTTATAAAACAATGTGAATGTAGTTAATACCATTTAAGAACGGTTAAAATGGTAAAATTTTATGTATGTATTTTATCACAATTAAAAAATAACAGCACAGTTGTGAAAACTAGCCCAGGTACAGACATAATATTTTAAAGTCTATATCCTGGGGGCGCCTGGGCGGCTCAGTGGGTTAAGCCTCTGCCTTCGGCTCGGGTCATGATCGATCCCAGAGTCCTGGGATCGAGCCACATCGGGCTTTCTGCTCAGCAGGGAGCCTACTTCTTCTCTCTCTCTGCTCGGCCTACTTGTGATCTCCGTCTGTCAAATAAATAAAATCTTTAAAAAAAAAAGTCTATGTCCTGAAATCTGTACAGTGATGATGTTCTTCATAGAAAGGATGCAGTTTTATAGCAGATGGTACAAAAATTACGGATTTACACAAAGAAAACATAAGAATGCTTTTGGAATGCTCTGCAAATGGTCTAATGGAAAACAGAACAGATAAGGGACACTTCGCTTTACACCCAATCCTGATAAACCACAGTGACTGGAGCTCAACCTTTTCCTCCAGTAACTGGGGCAAAAGGAGAAAAGCCCAGACAAGTTGATGTGCTCATCAGCTGTGATGAGTGGATGAATCTCTCTTTGCAGTCTAAAAAAAAGAAATATGCTTATAACCTATCTCTCAGAACTCGTCTAAGCTGCATATCAATGACAAAAGTTGATGCCTTCTTAACATGTTAACCACATACAAGAAAATGACCTGTGACGGTCATCCTGTACCTTTTCAGATTATTGAAAAACATGAATAAAATCAGTCTTAACACTAAAAAACTGACAGAGCTACTGACACTTGTATGGACTTGTAAAGGCCTTTCTGGGATGAACCAGTTATTTTAAATTCTGCTTCCAGTCTCTTCAGGGTCTTAATGGAAAACATCAGGAGCTTTACCTATCAAATCATATTTTTTATAGAAAAGTTCTTGAGGTTCCTATTAGCTAAGAAAGGCAGGAGTTCTGGAATATTAAAGAATATATATACTCAAGTGCTGAATGTATATGAATCTACCTCTTAGGAAAAAAACAGCTTTTTCTATCTACCACTAACTACCCTTGTGGCCAACTTGCATGCACAGGGGGTCTTCTATGCCAGGTGACAGAATGTGGCAGGCTTTTGTAAGATTTACCTTTCTTTCCCTTCATTTTCTTTCTCCCCTAACTTTCCTCCTTACATTCCATCAAAACAAGCAGTTAAAAATCAGATTTCCAAAGGGATTTACCTTCACTTTGCATCACAAAACACCAAGGCTGTCCTCAAAGACAATATCTTTGAAAATTTAGCAGTCCAGCTGCTATCAAGAGACTAATTTAGAAGAGGTGCCTGAAGATCACCTGCACATTTGTTGTCCTTAACAGATACTCTTAAGACTTTACATCGATTCCTAAAAGCCTAAATATATGGACTATATTTGCTTATTTCTCTGGCAGAATCACATCCCTTGAGCTGGACACTAAGGCTATACCTTCAGCTTTTACCAAGGGATTATTAAAGGTAACAGCCATATAAATATTGATTTTGTGTTTATCAAATGATTGTTAAGGACTTAGACATTATATTAGCCAGCTCAGTGATTTCTTTTGTAAGTCTCAAGTTAAAAAATGCTTAGAAACTAATTTCAGGACAGTGTGGAATGCCTCTTTAAGAATGAATGTTGAGGGGCGCCTGGGTGGCTCAGTGTGTTGGGCCTCTGCCTTCGGCTTAGGTCATGATCTCAGGGTCCTGGGATCGAGCCCCGCATAGGGCTCTCTGCTCAGCAGGGAGCCTGCTTCCCTTCCCCTCTCTCTGCCTGCCTCTGCCTGTGATCTCTGTCTGTCAAATAAATAAATAGAATCTTAAAAAGAAAAAAATGAATGTTGAGAAATGTTTTCCTGTGTTGCCCTGACCTCTCCCTGATGAAAAGTCTAAACGTAACTCTTATGATCTGCTTCTGTCTACTTTCATACTTGTTTACTGCTTCTGTTTTTATTACTCCTGTAAGCTTAGCACTTTACCATTTCAGCAAAGAGGTAAAGTTTAGTTAATGAAGCTAAAATATCACATTAACTGTTGCTATTAGGAATATATACTATTGAAAAAAAAATTAAGACACAATAGGTTATTATTAAAAGTTTGATTTTTAGGGGTGCCGGGTGGCTCAGTGGGTTAAAGCCTCTGCCTTTGGCTCGGGTCATGATCCCAGGGTCCTGGGATCGAGCCCCACATCCTTACCTTTCCTCTCTCTCTGCCTACTTCTCTGCCTACTTGTGATCTCTGTCTGTCAAATAAATAAATAATCTTTAAAAAAAATAATAAAAGTTTGACTTTTAATATTATAAGATTCTTATTACCCAAATTCATCTGAAAATGAGAGAAACTGGAATTGGGATTATGGATTTTGACATATTGAAAATATTTAGAAATATAGTCATCTCATGATTTTAATATTAAACATTTAAACTTGGGGTGCCTGGGTGGCTCAGTTGGTTGAGCAGCTGCCTTCAATTCCGGTCATGATCCTGAAGTCATGGGATCAAATCCTGCATTGGGCTCCCTGCT
>RCUC01166193.1:0-56779 GCA_003697995.1 Taxidea taxus jeffersonii
ACACACACACACACACACACACACACACACACACACACAGAAAGAAAGTGGAAAGAAAGAGAGATTCATTTATCCTTTCTGCCCCTGTGCAAGCCTTCACTCTCTAAGATATAGATTTGTGGTATCATTCCCATATCTATCCCATACTGTATATCCTTGCTATACCAAGCTTCCTTAAACATTCTGCTTTTATTCCATACTTAGAGTGACTTCCAAACATCTACTCAATAAAATCCAAATCCTTTACATGACGTTTAATATCTTTCACATTCTACCAATACCTATCTTCTCCCTTCTCATTTCAAATAATTCCCCCCAAAATCCCTGAGATTGTCAGACCAGGGACTCTATGCCATCTTCCAAACATAGTAAGTTACTTCCACTTTTCACCAGGGTTTGTGTATTTCAAGCCACACAAGGCTATGATGCTTTCCCTTGATCTATGTAATCACCCAAATGCTGCCTATTACTCAAATGCAAATGGTCTGTCTTTTGGATTGGGTTACTGGAAACCCAAATCTGACATTAATATTTGTGCGCAAAAGTTTCTTGAGGCTTGTTCTGAAGCAGCCCTCAATGATGAAATAAGAGAAGCAGTAGTGGGCAAATTAAGGAGGGAATAACAACAACTTATCTGATCCCACCAGGAGCATTGTGGTAGCCTTTCAAAGATTCTTGAAACTGAGGCGTGGGTGCACACGTTGTACCCACATGGATCACCAGATGCAGACCAAGGTGAAGGCAAGCAAGTTTTGGAGGCAGTTCCTGTAGGTGAAGTGTACTTGCAGGAGAGGGACTCCCCTCTGGGTTGTCTGTGGCAAACATTTCCGGTGGCTGGGAAAATGAGCACCCTATTCCTGAAGGAGGACACTTTCCACTATAGTTTTGCTGTAATTTTATTGACCTTGGCAGCTTCAGAAAATTACAATGAACTTACACTGATTTTTGTACTTATTTGTTAAACTAGTCTCATCCACAGGATCTCAAATCACTGAGGAAACATCTTTCCTAGCCACTGTTGCCATCCTGAACTCAGAAAGGCACTCTGAATACTAGTATAAATATTTTCTATTTTCCTCCCAAACTTGCAGCTTTGATATGTATTAATTTAAGGGAATAGAATTATTGAAAGGGAATATATTTATCAACATATATAATGTTTCAGACATACCTATGCTCGGTACTCTGTATGAAATGCATTTTGTGCTGAACAGAAATACTACATACAGGCCTTTAGTGGGGCTGGGATATTTGCAGAAATTGCAGTTTAATACATCAAAATAAAGATGTTTGCCTTTGGCATAAAAATGTCTTACATTTTATTTGAAAAGTAAAAAAAAATAAAATTTTAATTTAAAAGAAAGATGGAACAGCGGTGATTTTAAGTGGGACTAATGGTGATGTCCCTGCTACAAATTTCATCTATTTTTTTTATAGTGGTGAGCCTTCAAAGAATACTGTTTTGAATATTGTAATGTTTCTACAACTTTAGTATTTGGATGGTTGGATTTAAATGACAATAATATTACCGTATGTAAAAATAGGGGCATTAAAGAGCTTCAGTTAGAAAAAGGACAGAAAATCTTTAAAATTGGAGTAACATTCGAAAAATACAGAGAAAAATGTTTTAGCTAAAAATATTTGACATTGTTATAGCATGTTCATGCAAATTTTTCACGTTTGTTGAGCTATTTAAGTTTTTATCTTATTTTAACATGAAATGACAAGCAGCTAAGCTTTACTTTTGCTAAGTATTATTAAAATAAGGCATATTTTTGTACTCATGCAGATGAAAGGTTGAGTCAATATTTTTCACCTCTGCATCACTTTTATGTACAATTCACTGACAGCTCATATGTTTGAGAGGGGGAAAGAAACTATCAAAGATACTCTTAATGGTTTAAATCATCAAGGATAATTGAAAAGAAAAAAACTGTGTTTATAATATTTCTTTCTCACTAGTGCAAGATAAGATACACTTCATTTTGCATTTAAAAAGACCGAATCATCTTAAGGGATTTATATTGTTTAAGAAACACGTTTTATTTTAACCTTTTTAAAGCTATTCTTTTAGGAATATTTATTTTTAAGTCTTGTATTTTTTTTTTTAAGTGAAAAACTGAGTCACTTTCAAACACCCTCTAAGATTTTGTTAGTCATTAAAAATATTCAGCTACCATATAGCCAGCCATTCAAGACCATGTCACAAATGTCTGAGTTATTTCCAATGAAGTGTCAATTATATGTCTTCATTTTTCTTTCCCTTTGATATGAGCAACCATCAAAGATGAAAATCATTTCTATGATGGACAAAGGACATTTCATATTGACTTCTGGGTTTCCCAGAGGATGAAGAGGATAATGAAAAATAAGAAGGAGTGAATAAAGAATGTAATGCTTTGTAATCTTGAAATCTGTTCTTAAAGAATCTGTAACTGAAATCCACTTCTGAATGACACCATACAACATTATATCTGATGCTTTTCCAGAAAGACAGCTTTTCTTTTCACAAAAGTTTTATCAATTATATATTTCAAAAATGCCAAGCAGATGAGAGCTTAGTTGGTCTAAACCATCTTAAATCCTTGCAGGTAAATGGGGCCACTGATTCTGTTCTTTGGGCATATCATGAATGTGTTATGAATTGTTGAGTTTCTGTCATATAAGGAAAAATGTCTCAGAATAGGCGTTTTTGAAGGAGTTACTAGTTTGGTGGTATTTTTTGTTGTTGTTGTTGTTGTTGCTATTGTTGTTTTTCAACTCCAAGAGGTCTGCTTAGTTTAATCCTGCTCTCATTTCTTTTTAGGAACAATCTTAACTTGTTTCAAGTCATATCTTCAATTCAATAATTTAGGTAAACAATAAGTTCAAGAGAAAAAAAAATTGATCCCGCAAAGTAGGCCTTCATCTACAGGGACTAAATGACAATTTACAGCATATTTCAATAGTGCATGATTTTTTCACAAATTTCATTAGCACACCATTGATTGCTCATTTTTCAGCTCTCAAAACAATTTAACATAGTCTCTTTCATGCAGAGGATAACATATTCATATTATTTGATTTTTGATGAAACCAAATGACCCTTTAAATTTGCAATAGAGTTCTTTAATTTTGTATGAGTTTCTTTACTGCTGTTCATTTAATTTTCTGTTTCCATTAACCACCTGCAAGCATTTGACTCTATGACAATTATTCAGCTGTGCTACATCATGACTGACATATTTTATAAGTAAAAAAAAAAAAGAAGAAAAGACAATGGAGGAGGGTTAGAGATCACAAGAGAAAGGAGGAGAAAGCAATCGAACACAAATGTCATGGTTTGGAATCATGTATTTTCCATTCAGCTGAAACATCTGAGTGGTAATTATTGGTCCAACTGTAAATCTAGCCTAATTGCATTTTGTCTTCATTTCTGATAAGCACTTCACGATGATGATGATTACTCTTGCTAAATGCATTCGTTCCATGAATGTTTTCCCACACTGATGGCCAGGGGGCCTTGCAGATAAAAAGACTACAGACAAAATAGCTCAATTCTGCTACAACTAAATCAGTATTGATTTCTCTCTCCAAGTGACAGAGGGACCCACTATCTATGCCTTTCATTTCTCTACCTACCTACCACGTAGAGGGGTTTGGTCAGTACATATGAGAATGTACTTTAATTAACTGACATAACTGAGAGGCCAATCCTGGGCAATTAGCACTGATTAACTGTGTCACTTGTCTAACAAATAAAGAACATTACATCTTGCCTGTTTCCTTAAAGGCCTCAGCTGAAAAGAACCCCACTGTTTGATTTAATTTTTCTTTGTAGCATGGAAACCTTTTGCCATGTTGATTTAATGTAATTTTTGCCTCTTTATACTTAAGCTTTTTTCCTTTCCTATTATTGAATACCCAGCGAGCCTTTTCAATGATGGCACGGGGACAGGCTCTTAGCATCTTTTCATAAATCTCTGCATTTCATAGTAGGGCAATTAAGCTAAACATTTGGATTTCTGCTACAAATTTAAATATGCAAGTGGGAGCAAATGGCTATGGAATTGAAGGCCATTAAATGGCTTCATCAACGCAGTGTAGCTTTTCAAATTCAGTGAGTGTTCTGACAAAGAAATTCTAGAAAAACTGTAGTTCTGGAGTCTTTCTGAGAAAATCTCCATAACTTAGCATCAAGGAAAAGCTAAACGGACTGCACATTACATTTCACTATTCATTTGGCTGATTTAGACATTTTGTCTTCTTCTTAAACTTTTATAAACAGTACTTGAACCCATGTTTGACAATGGGGTAAGGGAGAAAGACTGTCATCAAGCTCTGGAACAGAGGCTCTGAACAATTCTTGTTATGACCCAGGGCTGAACACCTGCATATGTGGATAACAGTCAAAGATGTAAAAAGCTAATACAGAAGTAGGAAGTATGAAGACTGCATTTTGTAGCAAAAAGGCTTATATTAAATGGATCTGGTCATTAAATCTGGTCTAATGCTTGGAATGTTCAGAAATAAATCCTGCTGGAATGGAACTTTCACAAAAATTCTCAGTAGATAGTTACTCGCTTTCCCAGCATCTATTTCTCTTTCTTCCTATGACAGCCCTGGCTTTTCATCTGGTGTTCTATCCTTCTCCTAATCTCAGTCTGTGTGGTCTGAAGCAGGCTTTACTCTAGCAACAAGTATAGGGCATGTGAATCCAGACCAAATGTGGATAACATTTCCTGGCCACATGATTCATTTAGGGATGAGCACATAATCTAAGCCAGTCTGGTCAAAGTGACTTTCAGGCCTTTACAGACGACTTCAAGAAAAGATCCCCCTTCCACTGGACTTGAATGAAGCAATGTCTATTGTATCTGCCTATGATGTCATTATGCACCCATAGAATGAAGTCAGTACGTAGAAGGAGGTAGAAAGAAAGCATGAGCCAGTGTCATCATTTTGTTTTATGCTTATGAGTCAGTATATTCTTTTGTTGCTTAAACCAGATTGCATTGATGTTTCTGTCACCGAAATAGTTAATTATAGGGATTAAATCTATCTGAACAGAAGCAGTATGAAAAGTAAATAGAAAGGTAAATAAAATGCTCAAACTTAGCTGGTGGCTAGTGCAAATTCTCATCTTCCAATGCCCCCTTAAACTTTATTTATTAAATGTAAACTTCCCTGCCCCAGAAGAAAATCCTAACATGATTGTAATTTTACTGCATATTATCATATAAACAGTTCCAAAATCACTTTTAATTGCTGTGATTCAGAAAAAAGATTGCTCAGTCCCATAGAAGGATACAAACCCTAAGTTGCCTCTATGTTCATTCTTTTTACCAGCCTCAGAATGGAAGACAAAAAAGGAAAAGCATGATCCTTTTTCATTTTCGCCATCTTGTTTTTCTCCTTGTTTACTGTGGCTTCAGAACTGGGTAGTTCCAAGGCAATGAAGCTTGAGATGCTCTTTGAGGAAATTAAGGAGGGGAAATCAGTTTATTTGGTGACTACTGATAGGATAGATATAGACAAGATAGTCTTTTGAACTGGGAAAGAAAAGCGGCTCCCAAATGAGATAAATGGTTAGCATCTTGCTTATCTTCCATCAGCTGTGACCTCAGAGTAAAGTACCTCAACTTTAGTCTTTGCATCTGAGGTTAAAATATATCTTTCAGGGATTCTGTAAGAAATACAAGATCCATGTGCACAGCAGGCTTACCCATTGAAGGAATTTAATAAATCGTGCAGGTCATTTGGGAGGAGTTATCAGCAGGGAGTCGGAAGCAGGACATCATATCCCTTTCCAGTCATACAGAGTGAAAACATATGAAGAATAGTTACTTTGTTTGAAGTGTTATGATTTCCCACCATGGGAAAAAAAAAAAAAACAACCTAGATTTATTCTAGTTATCTATCCTTGCTGATAAACATCTTGAATCAGGAGTTAACTGTTTCTGAGGTGGGAAAACACTAACACCAACTAAGAGACTTCAGCTCTCTGAGAGCAGATAACAATCTAGGTAACCCTAGGAGCATGCTGGAGAGTGCTTTGTAAATGGTATCATTAGCTCCCTGGCTATCACTTTCAGGACTGTTTGCCTAGTAGCCTTTGCAAGCAAATGTGATGCATATTGGAGATAACAATACATTTTGCTTTTTACTAAAAAATATTACTTTTTGTGTGTGTCACTACAAAACACAGCAAACTTAAACTCATCTCAGTAATTAATTCCTTCCTCAAATGGTTATGCTTATACGTGGTTGCATATTTACGTATTGCATTAATGTGTCTTCTGAGTTTTGTGGTCACATGCATTATAAAACATTTACTACTTCAACTCTGAGTGTTAATATAAGGTTCCACAATTAAACATGCTTTAGTGAGTGAAATATGAGAAATTTGGGCCTGCTTAAAAGTAAAAAGTAGAAATTAATTTATTCAAGTTATACCTATATCTAAATGAAGAAAATATTTTCCCACAGGTAGGAATATATAGGATATCTGTGTGTGCAATATAGTCTTGACGAAAAAGATTGTATAATTTTTTTTTGAAAAATGTGACAAGAGTTAAAAAATATGATTATAATAAAAATAATAGATAAAGATTATGCTGGTTTCTATAGGTAGGAGCCAGAGATTACTCTGAGGATCACAGTCTGTATTAATTTTCTATGACTATATAACAGGTCACCAAAAACTAAACTATATAAAACAACATACATGTATTGTCTCACAGTTTCCATGTGTCAGGGATCTGGACATATCTTCACTGGGTTCACTTAGGTTCTCACATGGATGAAATCAAAGTGGCCGCCATGTTATATTCCTTTCTGTTGCTTGGGGGGTTCTTCCAAATCCAAGTGGTTGTTAGCAGAATTCAGTTCTTTGTGACTATATGATTGAGGTCCCATTTTCTTGTTCCCTGTTAGTTGGATACTAAGAGCTAGGTTTAGTTCTTTGCCATTTGCTCTGCATAAGCACTCTCACTTGACAGCTTATATATATATATATATATATATACACACACACACATATGTATATATATCTCAAATAAATAAATTCAAATATATAATATAATATAATATAACACATAATATATAATATAATATATTATTAATAATAATTATTATATAAATATCAATAATATATATCATTATATATTATTAATATATATTAATAATATATAATTATTTGTATGATTATATACTGTATATAATTATATATTATTTATATATTATAATATATATTTTTATATATGTATTGTAATTTATTTATATATACATTATATATAATTTATATATTATTATAATTATATAATAATATATAACTATTAATGGTATATATTATATATTATATTATATTATATTATATTATATTATATTATATTATATATTTAAATTTATTTATTTGAGAGAGAGAGAGCACAAGCAGGGGGAGCAGGAGAGGGAGAAGCAGGATCTCCACTGAGCAGGATCCTGGGATCATGACCTGAGCTGAAGGCAGACACTCAACTGACTGAGCCACCCAGGTGCCCCTTGACAGCTTATATTTTTAAAGCAGCCAGCAGGGGAACATATCTGACCACCATGAAGACTCTAGTCCTTCCTTTACCTGATTATATCAAGGCCTCCCAGCATAACCTCCCCTTTAATTAAGTCAAACACAGCTGACTAGGGGCTTTAATTACACCTGAAAATATTTTGTCATATCAAATAGTGAACTGTATATCTCGCTATATTCAGGAGTCATTCCCACAGTCAAGGAGAGGGATTGTAGAGACATGTATACCCATGCACGTGAACCTTGAGGGCCACCTAGAAGTCTTCTTACCACAGAATCTATTTGAGAAAAAAAAAAATCTATTTGAGGGGCATATCTTTAAGTGACACTAACTCCACCCCCCAAAATATGGTCTTCTAGGGAATGTTCAAAGGGATTCACTAAGTCTGAGTATCTAAATATAATCATGAACAATCATGGTTCTCTTTTTTTTTTAAAGATTTTATTTATTTATCTGACAGACAGAGATCACAAGTAGGCAGAGAGAGAGGGGAAGGGAAGCAGGCTCCCCACCGAGCAGGGAGCCCGATGTGGGGCTCAATCCCAGGACCGTGGGATCATGACCTCAGCCGAAGGCAGAGGCTTTAACCCACTGAGCCACCCAGGCGCCCCAACAATCATGGTTCTTTTTGTCTCTCTTTAATATATTCTATACTCTATAATAGGAAATTACACAAAAGATATCTGCTTCTTGCTTCAGGACTATCATTACTAAAACTAAGTCATTTTTTATTCATTTGCCTAAAGAACAATCTTCAATTATGCAGTCTTCATCAATTGTTTTAGGATTGGCTTTGATTCTACCTAAAATGCTCGGAAAAATATTGGCTGTGACTCTGTGAAGCTATAGATTTCTTTCCTTTAACTGTAATTATTGTTTTGCTTTAATCAGTGCCATCCATGTGTTCTATTTATGAAAATGGAAGTTTGATGTCTCCGTGATGGAATGAGCTAATTTTATCCTGATCTGTGACTGTGATGTCTGTTTAACATCATTACACATCCAGTGACATTAGTAGCTTACTTTATGCCCAGTATCATCCAGAATTAACAGAATAGGATCAAGCCCTCAGGGACAAAGCTGAAATCCCACATTTAAAATGTTCAGTTTTTCTGATTTTGAGAGTTTGAAATCACTCCAGCTCAAATAACAGGACCTGAAGTTACTCATAGCCCTGTATCCTTCACCTACTGGATGTTGGAAGGAGCTAAAAGTAGGGGAAACAAGAAGGTACACCACTGACTAGAGGCAGAGGGTTTGGAGATGAAACATTTTTTTTCCTTGTGTGTTGTCAAAATTAGCAAATGCATACTATGTAGAAAAGTATTTGCTCTCAGTGTCAGTTCAGATACTATTCCAAGTGTTAGCAGTGTGTATGTGTGTGTTTGTGTGTGTGTGCGTGCATGTGTGTGGTGAATGACTTTACAAAGCACTAAAATCTATATAATTGTAAATATTATTTTCCAAACATAGTATTTGGGTCTACTTGAGTAAGTTGTATTTAGCATCTTTCTCTCTGTCAATTTATTGACTGCCAATTAAGAAGTCAACAGGTGTGAAATTATCCTTAAAAATGTACTACTGCTCATTCTGGGAAGTGGTTTATTTCATAATACAGGTGTTTATTTTACTCAAATATATTTTTTTAATTTTAAACACTTTTTAAACAGTTCCAAATCATGCAAATGGCCCAAGTGGTCATCAACTCAGACATCTAGGATGTTGTAGGTTCAGCCCAGCTTCTGAGCCCCTTGCTCTGATCCCATCAAGGTGATCACATTGCCCTCCACAAAGAAACCTTTTATGTTGCAACTGATGCACTGACGGGTATGTCCATGAACTCCCTGCATACTGCATGCACTGTAACTCCCTGCATACTGCATGCACTGTACCTGTGAGCCTGTCCTACCCAGCTCCTGGTGACTCTTACTTACAAGCTCGATGGGCTACAGACAGCATTGTCCATGAAAGTGACTTGGTAGCAGCCAGGCAGAGTGCTACTTGAGTAATTCTTAAAAAGTTTTGAAAGCTGATTCAGAGTTGCATTTCAGAATTGATTTTTCAAAATATAGAATATATTCTTTTCATTCTTCATTTGATCGTAGAATTAAAATTGATTGTGAAATCAGCTTCAGATAAAGGGATAAATAGGATTTGAGATTATATATGATAACTATTAAAAATGCAACTTGCTTTATCCTCCCTTGGGGAAAAAGCTTGATCATTTCACTCTCCATCAGGAAACATCCTTTATGATAAGTCTCAGTTATATGTTCCTGGATCCATAGTTCAAAGTCAACTGAAGGTTGTACACATAATGATGAGGCTAAGCCTGATGGTATGCCTGCATACTCTTGGAGTAAAACATTTAGGATTAAAAAACCTACTATGTGCTAAATACTAGTTTTGAAAACAAGGATTATTGTGTTGTATTAGATATAGTCTTTCAATCTTTTTAGAATGTAATCTCTGTGAGTAAGGTGGTAAAAATAGGGTAATGACGTCTTCCAAAGCTCAGCAAAACCTAATATATTTTAGTAAATATATTATGGTTAAGGTATTTGTAAGTTTTCCTCAACCTTCTAAAGATAAATGGCATGTTGTTGACACCCATATCTGAAACAACAAATTCTATTTTGCACAACTATTACCTTAAATATTTTTTTATACTGAGCTAATGGATTTTTTCCTTATATTTGCAGTAACCTTACCTTCTTTAGATGGTATTTTGTGATTTGGGTAACATTTTTTTTACTCTCCCCTTACCCACAAAGAGCTTTTATTTTTTGTTTCTTTCTCTCTCTTTTTTTTTTTTTTTTGGAAAGAGAGAGAGAGAGTGTGTGTGCAAGGGAGCGTAAGCAGGGGGTGGGGGGGACAGAAGGAAGGGAAGAGAATCTCAAAGAAGACTCCATGATGAGCCCAGAGCACAACTGAGTGCTTGCACCCATGACCCTGAGATCCTATGACCTGAGCTGAAATCAAATTGGACACTTAACTGACTGAGCTACCCAGGCTTCCCTATACAAAAGATTTTAAAAGACAATGTAATCATATACAAATTTAAGATAATAGGAATAAGTACACACCCTTTAGAGACAGTTTAGAGTTTGAATATTACTCTTACTCCTACTAGGTATAATTTTGAGCAACTACCCAGATGAATCTATTAAATATAATTGAGATAATACAGAAAGCATCTATTATAATGCCTGTTTTAGGATTAAGTGTCAGTAAATATTAGTTCTTAATATCATTTTATTAGCATGGTGATCATTTTATAGGACAAAATTATAGTGTTTATGAGAAGAAAGCATATATAAACAATTACTTGGATTTATATGACTGTTATAATTAATACTTTGATCATAAAATTTTACAAAAATACTTAGAAGCTGAAGAAATTTGTCAAAAGTTAAGTGCTAAATATATAATAAAAGTCAGTCTGTGAAATTTGATCGGCCATATTGAAAACATAGTGTTGAGATTTTGTATTAATTGAGAAACTTTAAGTTCAGATTTACTAAAGAACTTAGTGTTTTCCAGAGGTGAAACCATTGTTATTTTTTAAAAATCCAAAGCAGTATTATGAACACATTTGAAAAATAATTTTCCAGAGGTTTTCCAGAGGTGAAATCATTGTTATTCTTTAAAAATCCAAAGCAGTATTATGAACACATTTGAAAAATAAAGCTGGAGGGTTCTAAGATGCTAAAACTGTAGTGTGTATGTATGTGTGGGCATATATATGTGTGAGTGATACACATATATTTTCAATTTATGCATATATAAAATTCACATGTCTACTACCATTATTAATGGTTGGCTTTAAAAATTTCATCTATTTCTCTGGTTCTTTTTGATAAATTCTTAACAGAAGGTAAAAAGCAATAGTTTTACCATTTTAAGTATTAATTTGAGTAATCATTATCACTAGAATCTTTTTTTTATCTTGTGTTTTCTAGTGTTCAAAAATAGGATTATGATACTTCTGATGTTTCTTATTAAATCACCTTACTCTCCAGCAAGTCACAAAGGATGCTGAATGCAGCAAACAGTGTAGCTACTACTGTAAATATGTTATTGTGTTCTACTATGCACTTTCTTACCTTCGATTAAAGCATATTTTCTTCTTACAATTCTCCATGTTTTAGAGTGTGGCTCCTTTTTATATATTAAAATTAAAAGAAAAATTTTCAGAACTATAGAATGTTAATATATAGGGAATAAGCTTCTATAGTCATCATGAATATTAAAAATGTTAAACATTTACTGGGTGATGTTTTCTATCAAACAACAGATCCCAAACAACTACCATCTTATTAGCCTCTTCACTTTTTTTTTTTTTTGTATTTGTCTTCCATCTTTCAATGGCACAGCTAATGTCTCAGTTCTGCAATACATCATTTCTTGCCTTGTCTGTTTCTGTACCTTATAACTATGTCTCCATACATGATTTGTCTTCCTAAAGTCAAAGTCTAATCATACCACTTTCATATATAAAATACTTCAATAAGCCTAGAACTTCCAAGGAGGTGGAATGTATGTAGCTCTTTCTATTCCACCCTCACAGTGGAAAGTTAATCATCTGAACATTATATATGTTACCTAAATGACTCAGAAAGGTAGCAAGAAGGCAAACAGGCTTGGGTCTTGGTACTCAACGAAAGGTGAATTTCCTGGGTTTTCTTTTTGCTTCATATATCCCAGACTAAGTGCTGGAGAAGCTGGCAACCTGGAAACATCAACAGATGTAGACCAAAAAAGGCCTTCAAACAACATACCAGAAAATGGACAGCTAGCAAAACAGAAATCTTTAAAACATGATCATCCTACTCCACAGAAAAGACAAACCACAGAAAAAAATGCTCTCCAGTCTCCATCACTGACAGCTGCCTGGCCGTTTAGTTGCACCAGACTGTAATGAGATGACCTGGTTTCACGCTAATCCCCGCTGATGTAATGTCAAGGCACAATATGGAATAGGGACTTTCATCACTTCCACGCAGTACTGAGCCATAACCTATCCATCCCTTTCAGTGACCATAGAGAGAGCCTGAATTTCCACCTCTATCTTTTCCATCTATGTTGAGATGGTATCAGAAAGACCTAGTGGAGAGTGGAGAGAGACTTTCACCATTGTGTGTCATAAAGAAAGCACTCCCATGGAGGCAAAGTAGGAGTCACCCTCTCAAGCCAGTGCTATAAATGAAGATCTTATTTGGTAGCTATTAGTCCTACTCATGCTCTGAGAAACCAGGAGAACATCCCCACTAGATATCAACAGAAGCTCGGTGGGAAAGCTAAACTTACAACCGGCAGTAAATAATTGGTGTCTCCTCCTTTTCCCTGTTGCAAAAATCAGAAAAATGTCAGGTTGAATTAAAAAAACAATGCCAATATTGAAATGACACAGATTATCAAATTATCTGACAAGGATTTTAAATCATCCTCATAAAATGCTTCAACTAGCAATTACAAAAACATTTGAAACAAATAGAAGGTTAAAATGTCTCAGCAAAGACTTTAAGGAACCTAGTGGAAATTTACTAGAGACCTTATTTTCTTTTAAGATTATATTTATTTATTTAACAGACAGAGATCACAAGTAGGCAGAGAGGCAGGCAGAGAGAGAGACAGAGGAGGAAGCAGGCTCCCTGCTGAGCAGAGAGCCCGATGTGGGGCTCCATCCCAGGACCCTGGGATCATGACTCAAGCTGAAGACAGAGACTTTAACCTACTGAGCCACCCAGCCACCTGACCTTGTTTTTTTTTTCCTTTTCTTTTTTTTTTTTTTCTTTAAGATTTTATTTATTTGAGAAAGAGAGAGGGGAGAGATCAGAGGGAGAAGAGGACTCCCTGATGAGCAGGGAGCCTGACAGTCACTCATAGCTTTAAGGAAATAAGTTATAGACTCTGATCTGCAGAATTTACCTAAAAGGAGAGGTAATGGACCATATATGATAATTTCAGCAAAGTAAAAGAGATTCCTGTCTGATTGGCTTATAATTTGCCAAGGACTCATAGTGGGTCATATTATCTAACAAGTAAGCATGCTGAATTGTGATCACTCATGAGTTGTGATCAATTATGAAAATGTTTGCTAAAAAGTAGTTTTCACTTTAGAAAACTAGTCACCCAGTAGTCCAGTAGTCCTGGAGGTAATTGTGTATATGGGCAGGACATCTGAAGACTTTTTGTAGAATATTATCCAGTTTGGTAGACTTAACTATGGTGCTTATATGAAAAGTCAAATAACTTAATAAGTTAAATAAAAGGCAGCAAGTAAGATCTAAATACCAAGGCTAAAAGTTGGGTCAGGTTTTCTTTGGATGTGTGACTCTGTATCCCCATTCCTCCTGCCATTAAACCAGAAATTAGGAACAAAAACTATGAGGACAGCTAATTCTAAGATATCACCACAAAATAAATGTTAATATACATAAACCATGGCTTGATAATCTCCTAAATGTAGATATTATAAGACCTGATATTCATCATGAATTATGAGCAAAAAAATCCCCAAAACAAATAAATAAAACTCTGAAGAAAGTAATCACATTTTCCCCAAATATTTAAAATCAGACACTTACCTAAACTTATTTAACCCAAAACAAGGAAAGATGTCCAAATTTTGAAATCCAAGTATCTAAGTGCATCCATTTGATTTTATTTTATTATGCCTAAGTGATAAAAGGATGTTACAAAATCAAATTTTGTGAATTGAATATATGTTTGAAGTATTTTGATTGGGATGTCAATTTTAAATCACTTTGAATGCATATCTTTATTCAAATAGAGCTCATGCCTGAAAATATAAATGTAAACATATATGCAAATGAATATGGAATGATATGGAATGATAAAGACTTTGAACTCATTTTAGTCTTGCTATAAACAATGGCCATTACAAATCTGCACACTAGAAAAGTATATTAGATAGTTAATGGATAGTATGATCAGCCATATTTGTGTAGGAACTATTAATAGTTAATAATGCATTTAGAATACTGGAGTACTCATTTTTAACTGGTTATGTTCAAAATCTAAAATAACTGTGGACCACACTGTAGATTGCTATAATCTCTAATCCACTCTGCCTGCTTATCTCCTTCTGATATACATGGCATAATTCAACTCATCATGAAATACTTTTGGATTTTCCTTGCAATGGCATTAGCAGTAGAACAACGCAGTGCTATCCTTTCTTGTTGCAGAAGTGTACTCATTCAGGGTTGAAGGAATCAAACCTTCTTTTCAATTCACATATTTCCCGTCTCTAAATTGTACTTTTCTCCTTTTAATTTTGATAACATTCTAAATTGCTTTTTATTTTTCTCACATAAATGAGATAACAATGGCATTTGAAGGGAAGTGAAAAACTACAGAAACGATTACCATTGATTATCTTCCTCTTCTTTGCTTCCTTACACACTTTGACTTTGTGCCTGGATGAGCTGAACAGTTTGTTAGCACATGCTGGGCAATTACTGTGCTGCAAATTTGCAGCTACAGTGATCCTACAAAACACTGCTTTCTTGATCTTTCTGTCCTCAATTAGGAGATGACATGACTAACAAAAGGTATTCTTATTTTTAGTATAAAGAAGATTGAATTGTGTGCTTTCAATTTATGAAGAAGAAAGTAAAAATAAGGGTAAATATGTGAGTGAATTTAATTTAGGATGATTTGTAACATAGTATGCTTCTTTGTCATTTTAAGACTTCATGGATAGCAACGTTTTGGGGGAATTTTTTTTTTTGGTTGTTGTTTTTTTAATCTATTGGGAACTAAATAACCCATTTATCTTAAATGATAGGCTTATGCATTTTATTTTTTGAGAAAAAGCCAGTAGATTTAAAAAATTCAACTCGGCCCAAGTAATTCTGCTGGCAAATAGGATATAAGAGACAGTCCTCAATAATCACAATTTTGATTCAGATGAAGTATTTTGAATATGAAGTGACAGTAGAAAATGGCATAGATTTCAATAACTTTAAGAGCCAATCTTCCATTGTCTGAGCAAACTCTTCAGCTGGTAGTTATTGAATAAGCATGTTTACCTGTGATTTTACACAGGAAAAAGTATCATTTCATAGCAAACTGAGGATCCATGAATTATAAAAGGAATTATTAATGTTCAAATAGTACATCCTAGGAATAGATCAAACTGGAAGGTTATTTTCTGCATTTGCAATTGAATAAAGTATTTGATTTTATTACAAATAGCAAAAATTGAATCATTTTTAGGATAGTGTTAAAAAAAAGAAAGGAAGAAAGAAAAGTGTCACTCAAGAGCCTTAGTGTAATCTTAACATATTCACATAAACATTCATAATAACTGAGCTGCTTTTCTGAAAGGAACATAAAAGTAGTCAAGCTGTATTGCGAGTTGCCATCCAAATTTTCTATTTTCATGCCTATTTCTGACATGAACAGGCTGTCATAAACTGAAAACAATTATTATGAAATGAACTTAGTAAGCAGCCTGATGATGGATCAGAACGTATTATCCAGGATTCTTAGCCTGGGACAAGTCTGATCTAGAGACAGCTAGGAAATCCCAGCTAGCAAAGAAGAACATCAACTGGCATTGATGCACATCCATGCAGAGAAAGTTTATGTTAGGGAGGTTGATGGCATTGGACATGGGACTTCAGACCTAGACTGGTTAGGGAGTAAATTAGAAATGGTGCTTTAGGACAGTGTACTCTAATTTTGCATATTGTGAGTCAAAAGAGACATTAGTGAAAAACAGATTTCTAGATTCCATCAAGACCTACTCAATCAGTAGTTCCAGGTGGGGGAAACTCAGCAAATCCCTATTGTTTAACAAACAGCAGAGATGATTTTACAAAGTGGTTAATAAAGGAAATTATCCTAAAAAAACTAAAAAAAATAATTATTCATTGATTCATTTAGCAAGTATTTCTTTAGAAATTGATATATATTTTCTTTTTTTAAAGATCTAATTACTAAGAGAGAGCATGTGTGTGAGCAGGAGGAGGGGCAGAGGAAGAGGGAGAGAGAGTCTCAAGCAGAATCCTCACCCAGCACAGAGCCCAATATGGGGCTCAATCTCAGACCCTGAGATCATGACCTGAGCCTAAAACAGGAGACAGTCGCTCAGCTAACTGAGCCATCCAGGTATCCCATAAATTAATATATCTTTTCGAAGTAAGTTCTATGGTATACTTATGGTGATCTTTATAAACAAAAAACAATAACAAAAACCCCTTATTTGTAACAACTTGATTTTTAAATAGATACTTCAGTTTATCGACTCATTATATGAAAAAACAGATTGAACATTTAAATTCAAGCTACAAATATTATCTCTAGTAAACTAGCATAATTAAATTATCACTATCAAAAAGACTTTCATAATTTTGTAACTTACATGTTTAAATGTTATCAACATTTATAATTTTAATAATTTATGTTCTTTTAAGTTGTCTAAATAACCAAATGAACTCTCTCAAGCACTTAGGTAATTCCTAGAATCTAATGAATCAAGTTTAAATGTGGTGAACCATAATTGATTTTGTGAATTTAAAGTTCAAATATCTTTTACTTACAACTTAAACTCAAGGACGAAAGCAATTACTCAATTATATATTTTATTTATTTTTTTTAAAGATTTTATTTATTTATTTGAGAGCCAGAGAGCACAAGTAGGCAGAGAAGCAGGCAGAGAGAGAGGGGGAACAGGCTCCCCGCTGAGCAGAGAGCCCGACTCGGGGCTCGATCCCAAGACCCTGAGATCATGACCTGAGCCGAAGGCAGAGGCTTTAACCCACTGAGCCACCCAGGTACCCCTCAATTACATATTTTAAAATGGAATCACAGTTTTCCATGATAAGTTATATTAAATAATTAAGTCTAAAACTAATATATAAAATGTACTGATAAACTTAAAATACAAATAAAAGTATCGTGGTTTTATGCATTTTATTTACTTCACTTTCTATTTAACTCTAAACCTTCCTTAGTTCTAGCAAATAGTTACACAGTCACAAAATTTGATGATAACATTTCAAGAATATTGGTGTTACATTTTCCCCTGGCTGAGTTGCATATCAATGTGAGATCAGGGCTGGAAAGCAGGAGTTTGGGTGGAGATTGTTTAAAGCTTTCCTACAGTCCTAACATGGAGACTATTTAACAAAGGTGTTGATATTTTAGCCCACATCCATAAATTGAAGTTAACTATTACTTGATTCTTAGATCTTGTTCATGTTTACAGTTCTTTCCAAATTCTATCCCAGTCAAATTGATTCAACACTTTATTGGATTTAATTAATATATGTACTAACTGACTCAATTATTTCCCTATTCTCCTTGTTGGAAGGATGTGATTCAAAGCTATTTCAAAGAGAATCAATTAGACATTTCATTGATACATAGTGGGACAGCTTTTGCTGCCCTTATATTTTCAGGATCTGTTCTTAGCTCTGGAGATAGAAGAACTAAAAAAGTAAAAAAATACATGCAAAAATTGTTGCTGTTATGCATCTTATATTGTATTATGGGAGAAGCATAGTAGGTTATAACATGCATATCTTCACACACACCCAAATATATACATAAATTTAATAACTTTCCAATAATGATAAAAGCTATGAAGAAAATAATGTACAGTGGAAGGATAAAAATGACAGACTAGTAGGTAGGGGAAAGAGGCATTTTAAATAAGAATGACAGAAAAGGTTATTCTGTTGATATACACTGGGATCTTAATGATATGAAGAGTGAGTTATAGGAAGATAAGGAGGGAAGTGTTCTAGATAAACTATCAACACAAAGTAAAGCCCCAGACAAGGAGAAAGTAGGAGAGAAGAGCCATGAAAAAAATGATGATCTTAGTATCATAAAGAAATAAAGAAAGAAGAAGGGAAAGGGAGGAATAATAAAGAAAGAAGAAAGAAGAAGAAAGGGAAAAAAATAAGAAGGAAGGAAGGAAAGAAGAGGGGAAGAAAAGAAGGATAGAAGGAAGGGAGGGAGGGAGGAAGAAAAAGGTGGAAAGAAACTACAGCTACAGCTGCTGATCTTAGTTTAGAGGTGGGAGCTTGGGGTCATGGCAGGATATGATCCCATTTATTTATCATCAATGTACTAATGAATCTTGAATATATACGTCCCACTGTGCCCTCTACCAGATCCAGTTTAGACAGTTTCTAGAGGTCCTCAGTCCTATATGCTCTGTGGGCCTCAGCATCTTGCTCTAAGGAGAAACTAGATCCTCTCCTACTGGCTATCCCAACTTCCCAATGCATGAAGACCTGATTTTACTATAGCCTTTTTAGACTCTTACATTCCAAGACACCGTAGCTTGACCAGATCCAGGCAAGGCAATTTGATTGGTTGGCAGAATGAATCCGTAATGTAACCCGGAAATGTGACATGTTAAGTTCTCATTGGGTGATGCTGGGAGAATGAGAAATAATAGATGACTTAGAATAGGCAAAGAACTCACCTTTCTTCCTCTAAGATTGGTAGTTTCATACAGTCTACCCATGAGAGTTCCCACTTTAACTGGTAAATAACTGTGTTTTCTTTGGAAAGTCAGTCCAGCTCAGTTATGATTAACTTTAAATTTTCTTCTGACCATGTCATTTATTCTTTTCACTCTTGTTACCTTGAAATTTCCCCCAAAACTTAAGATAGGCTTTTGGAGTTGGATCACATACTTCTCTCAAGACACTAAGGGCCACATTGTTGACAGTTAAGTGGTGTAATATTAAATCCAATATGTGGTGGGAATACGATTGCTAGTTTTAACCTCTGGTCAGTTGGGATGAACTAAAGGTGTAAGACAAGATACTGGAAAGCCAATACTGTGCAATATCTGTATCAGAACAATAGTAAATATATGGACTGTGTGGTTGGTAGGTAGTTGCTTTAATGATTTTTGTCCTAGTTTGGGAGGTTATACCAAATTCAGCTCTTTGCTGGAATTTCAGGAGTGCCGATGAATGAAAGGTAAACCAAGAATTATACAAATTTTAAACCTGCCTGGATTACTAAAGTCCTTAAATAGGTTGAGGAGATCTAATGTTATATTGACTTCTAGAGGAGAGAACAATCTCTATAGACAGATGACATCATCTAGAACATCCAGAATTTTCTAAACATAAGATTGGCAACTCAAAACCAAAGTAAGTAGCCAATTACATATTTTGTAATTCTTGCTCCTGCACCTGCGTGGTATTCTCTCTACCAAAGCTAGAGTGATATTAATGAAATAAATGAATAAATCATGTCATGTCATACCTGTGTACAATGGTATCTCATCTGTTTTCAAATATTACTCAAAGTCTTTTCCATGGCCTAGAACTCCACATTATTTTCTTTCCTAAAACACAAACAAACACAAAACAACAACCAAAAAACTTTTCTTCTTACTCTGTTTTGACCTTTCTGGTCTTTTTATTTCCCCTTCAAATGTTTCAAGTATGTGCTCAAATTAGATGCCTTTGATATTACTCCACTCAATTTCTTTGTCACTCCTTCAGTTCTTTCTGTTCTGTTTAATTAAGACTTCTCAAGGTGGTTTTTGTTGTTGTTTGTTTTGTTGTGTTTTATTTTACCACCTATTCAAAACACCTCTCCTCCCCATCAATCTTTATTTCTTACTCTTAATTTTGAGTACATAAAGCTTAACTTGGCTTTACGTAGTTTGTTACTGTGTCATGTAATATATCAATTACTTGTTTATGCATTAATTTCTTATGTGTCTTCACTGAAGTATCTTTTATATGGCAAGGGCTTACAACTTTTTACTGTTATATCCCTACAATAATAATGCTATTCAATTCATGGCACTAAATAATTTTTGAGAAATTAATGCATTTAAAAAATCATTAGTGCTTATATTAAGGTTTGTCACACAGTTATGCACCTAATATTCCTTATGCTGATCTTGACCAGTGACATGACTGGTCCCACTGTTGCCCATAAGCGCTTTTGATGAAAGTAGTTGGTAGGATCAGAGAGCCAGAAGGAAACTACATAGATGACTTGTAAAATACTTGGATTTATAAAATTTCTATTATGCATCATAAGCAACACATATTTCTATGATTTGAAGAACTATTGTCATTCTAAAAAGTTAAAATGATATAACAGTTATGGGTGCATCCCTTTGGTACCTACCGCTAATTATTTTATTTGTTAGTGTTCTTTCCTACACCCATCTAAACCCCTAAGGTAAGTTTATTGAGAATAGGTAGCTTTTATTAACTTGTAAATTAATGAAGTCTAACACAACATCTGGTACATTTAATTGTTAAATAAATATTTGATAAGTGAAAAACTAAGTCCCAAGTACAAACAATTAACCTTATATGTTTTTGATGGATTCAAAATGTGATTTCCATGTATGTACCTTCCTTCAATGACTTCATTGCATTAATGACAATCTTAAAAGCAAAAGACTAAGGTTAATAATTCTGTTTCTTGGTAAACTACACCACTGCGAATTTCTTTTTCTTCTTCTTCAAACAAATGAAAAATCTTATTTTTAGCTTGAGAATGCTTTCATTGTTTTCTCTTTCTTATGAAATGTTATCTTTGGAATTCAAATTTTATTTATCAGAGAGCTCCCTCTGCTCTTTGTACAGCTGAGGCTGCATTAATTGGCTTTAGACCATCCCCATAGTGTTGGTACATAAGCTCTTTCTGCTGGTGAAAGTAACTTGAGGCCAATATTCCTTGTGGGTTATTTTTTTCCCCTATTGGTTTCTCAGGCTATGTTTAGCTTAAGAGTGCACAGAGCATTGTTTTTATAAATTATCCTTTAATTGGAAGACAGCTTCTAAAAAATGTAGATGAACTATCTCCTGCTCTGACTGGAGGATTACTGCAGGAGCATTGATATTCCAACTGACTTGATGGCTATTCTTCAAATGCATACTACTGAGATAGAGCTTACTGGCAAGCTCCATTTGAGGGGTCTCTTCAAAGTAATCATTTTCCCAATTAATTGGATTTGCCTCCTCCAGGGTCACTGTCAAACTATGCAACTGGCTTTCTTTTGGGTTCTGGTTTTATTATGCATGTGTCCAGCTCCAGACATTTTTCTTTTACTTTTAAACTCCTGACCTGTAGTGGTTGAGACTGTTTACTTTCTCAATTGTAGAAAAACTATCCCTTTGGAACCCATGCCTCAGAAATACAAAGACCAGGTTCTGACTTCTGCATAGCCTCTCCAGATAGCTTCTAATTCCATCACTCACTCATTTTCTTGTAGAGGGGGGTGGTGGAGGTGCCTTTCAAATGCTCAAATTAAGTTATTATGTCACTTTATAAAGGAAGCATAGAAAAAGGGGGAGAAAATACATTTTCTATACATTCCAGGAAACTCATAAAAGCCACATACAGATTATGTTTTTATGTTGAGGTTGAAAGCATAATATTTATCCCCAAAGTAAATTATATTACATTATACATCTTTCTAGGTAAGGGAAAAATTTACATTCTCCAATGATATTATGGAATATGTGGACTTTTATCATCTTTATTTATATACTATTATGAACCCAAAGTTATTAACACAATGAAAAGAAACATATAATACTCATAACATAATTTAAGTCTGTATTTGAACTCTTCATAGCTAAACACAACATTAGGATGTTGTCTAAAACAACCACTGATTGGATTGCATAGTTGAGGTGTTTTGAAGTTTAAAGGCTCTTAAGAAACAAGAGAATTCAAATGTTTGTAGGGTAGAAAATAAGTCTAGGTGAACCAAAGTATTGTCCGTTGTAATGTAACGGGGAATAACTAACAGGAGTAGGGACTTTTTTTTTTTTTTCCCCGTGAATGCCTGGTCTCTAGGTAATAATTTTTTTTTCTTTCTTTGTGGTTAGTTCATATTTTATTCACTTATTTTTGTTTTACATCTTCTATCATGATAACTGTACTCTTTCATCCCTATCATGTATTTAACCCTTCCCCCAGGCCCATCCCTTCTAAAACCATCAGTTTATTCTCCAAAGTTGGGTATGTTTCTCAGTTTCTCTCTCTTTCTCTTTTTCCTTTGTTTGTTTTGTTTCTTAATGCTATGTATGAATGAGATCATGTGGTATTTATCTTTCTACAAATGACTTATTTTGCTTAACATTGTACTCTCTAGCTCCATCCATGTTGTTGCAAATGGCAAGATCTCATTCTTTTTATGGCTTAATAATATTCCATTATATATATTTACACACACCACATCTTCTTTATCCATTTTCAATCAGTGGACAGTTGGGCTAATTCCATATCTTGGCTATTGTAAGTAATGCTATTATAAACATAGGAGGTGTATCTATCCATTTGGATTAGTGTTTTTGTATTCTTTGGGTAAATATCCAGTAGTGTAATTGTTGGTTCATAAGGTAGTTTTATTTTGAACTATTTGAGGAACCTCCATACTATTTTCCACAGTGGCTCTATTAGTTTGCATTCCCACCAACAGTGCAAGAGGGTTTCTTCTTCTCCACAATCTCACCAAGACCTCTTGTTTCTCATGTTGTCAATTTTAGCCATTCTGAAAGGTGTGAGGTAATATCTCATTGTAGTTTTGATTTGCAATCCCTGATGATGAGTGATATTGGGCATCTTTTCATTTGTCTGTTGGACATCTGTATGTCTTCTTTAGAGAAATGTCTGATCATATCTTCTGCCTATTTAAAAAAAAAAATTAAGGTTTTATTTACTTATTTGAGACAGAACACAAGCAGGGGCAGGAGGAGGGACAGACTCCCTGCTGATCAGGGAGCCCAATGTGAGACTCCATCCCAGGACCCTGAGATCATGACCTGAGGTGAAGACAGATGCTTAACTACTGGAGCCACCCAAGCACCCAACTTCTGCCCATTTTAAAATTGGGTTAATTGGTCTTTGGTTGTTGAGTTTTATATATTCTTTAAAGTATTTATATGAATATTTCTATATGCTTTCATTTCTCTTGGGTAAATAGAACTGGAATGAATGGATCTCATGGTAGGTGTACAAATTCTCTCTCTCTCTCTCTTTTTTTTTTTTTTTAAGAAACTGACATTTTTCCAAAGTGGCCTACCACTGTACATTCCTCTCAGAAATGTTAAAGACATTTTTCACATCTTTTCCAACACTTGACATCGTTTAAATTTATCCATTCTAATAGATGTACAGTATTATCTCATTGTCATCTTAATTTGTACTTCCAAATGACTGAGGATGTGTAGCATCTTTTCATGTGTTTTTTTCTATCTATATATATTGTTTCATAAAATGTCAAAATATTATGCCAATTTTAATTGTTGTTTTGTTGTTGTTTTTTCTAAAGTTCTGAGTAAACTAGAGAGTTTGAGGATGTACACAATTTCCAAATACTTTTCTCCAGTTTCTATTTTGTCTTTCCACTTCCTGTGTTTTTTTGGACAAAATAAACTTTAATTTTGATGAAGACCAATTTGTCAACTTCTTTTTTCATGGATTGTACTTTTGGTGCCATATCTAAGAAATTGATGCCTATTAATAGATTTCAAAGGCCTTCTTTTTCCTCTAGAAGTTTTACAGTTTACATTTTACTTTTAGAATTTCAAAATATTTTGAATTTATTTTTGTATATGATATGAAGTATAAGTCAAAGACTTTTTTGTATATGAATACTCAATGGTCCCCAAACCCCTTATGCAACAAAACAATCCTTTATTTAATGATTCGTCTGAGAAAATTTACACACATGCCTATATATACAACACACAAACACATACATCTTGTATTATAAGCAGCATGTATAACATATAAAAACATATTGATAAATCATACATATAAATTGTTTATTATATATAAAGTTTCCTTTATCGTTGCATATAGTTTTGTTTAAGAATCAGTAAACTTAGCATGTTCACTCAGTCAAAGCTCTGCTCCATTATATGGAAAGTGAAACAAAGTATTTGTGTGTGTATATATGCTATATTCATTTAGCACTACTATGAGTGAAAGAATATTTTAAAAAAAATTATGTGGAATAGACACTACTATAGATGTTTTAAATAAAAATACTTGCTAATCAGAGATTACAACGGTGTTTAAAGTCATAGATCTTTTAAGTTGTGGGAGTAGAAAGCAAACCCAGATGCCTGATACTCTTTCCAATACAGCCCATCATGAGGCATTAAATCATTACATCAGTAAACTGATAATCACAGGGGCACCTACATGGCTCAGTCAGTTAAGCTCCTGCCTTCTACTCAGGTCATGATCTCAGGGAGATCATGGGCATGAGATCAAGCCCTGTGTAGGGCTTCCTGCTTATTGGGGGGCCTGCTTCTTCCTCTCCCTCTGCCTGCCACTCCCCCTACTTATACTCTCTCTTTCTGTCTCTGTCAATTAAATTAAATTAATTAAAAACCACAATATAACTGTACTTTGGCCCATAGCTGTTCTAAGATGGCCAAGATGAACAATATTTCCAATTTTATTACTTTCATTCTTCAAAATATAATCACTTGTTTAAGCTCTAGCTACATAAAGAAAGTGAAGCAGAAAGAGGAAATATATTTTGAATTTTGATCAGAAAGTCTGCAAATCTAAATTACAAAAAGCCAGAGGAGCTTGGGTGCCTCAGTCAGTTAAGCAACTGATTCTTGATTTCAGCTCAGGTCATGATCTCAGGGTCCTGAGACTAAGCCCTCTGTCAGGATCCATGCTCAGCAAGGAGTCTCCTGGAGGATTGTCTTTTGCCCTCCCCCTCTACCCTTCCCCCTCTCACATTCTCTCTCTCTTTAAAATAAATAAATAAATATTTTAAAAATTAAAAAATAAAGATAAATAAATTATATCCACAAAAAAAATCCACTTACTCCTTACTACAGAATTTTCTCTTAATGTAGATTATAAAGTCATTCTTCTTAAAATTTAGGTACATTAAGCCTAACATAGTGGAGCTAGTTAAGTGAACCTAACTGAATTCTATACGAGTTTGATTTTCCCCACAACATCAATGCCTACCTGAGTCATCCCACAGAAGCAACATAACTGACATTATGTATCCTGGAGAGGGCAGCCATTCATTGATCAATGGCAGTGGTTTTGGCTTTACAGTCTAAGTCCACACTTTTCCTCTTTCCCAAAGCAGACAGAGATCATCTGGCAAAGTTCAGAGTCAAGAGGGGTGATTGTCTCTGGGAAGCATATCTGCTCCAGGCACTAGACTTTATTCAAATCCCAGGTCATCCCTTCATGAAGGGTATGTGTCACACAAAAAGTTTTAATGGTCAAAGAAAATACCTCTCAGTTTGTGTCACTCTAGTTTTTTGACCTGCTCCGTTTCCGACCTGGGCCGGTTCACCCCTCCTTAGGCAACCTGGTGGCCCCCCATTCCCGGGAGGTCACCATATTGATGCCGAACTTAGTGCGGACACCCGATCGGCATAGCGCACTACAGCCCAGAACTTCTGGGCTCAAGCCATCCTCTTGCCTCAGCCTCCCGAGTAGCTGGGACTACAGGCGCGCGCCACCGCACCCGGCTCACTCTAGTTTTTTAACACAGAGAGGGATTCTTACAAGGACATTGTAGTAATAATTTCAATAAACCCTATGAAGATTCACTTTCAAAATCTTGAAGACTATATTCTAAAACACCTGACCAACAAAACCTAAACTGCTCACTAATCTGCCTTATAATTATGGTAATGTGACTCCAGTCACATGGACATGCATTTGGTCTAATTTTTCTATAAAACATTTAAGAATATTAAATTCAATTCCATGGCTTATTTATTTATTTATTTTTACAATTCAAAGCAAGCTTTTATTTTTTTTATTGTTATGTTAGTCATCATACAGTACATCATTAGTTTTTGATGTAGTGTTCCATGATTCATTGTTTGTGTATGACACCCAGTATTCCATGCAATCCATGCCCTCCTTAATACCCATCACCAGGCTCACCCATCTTCCCATACCCCTCCATCCTAAAACTCTCCCTTTGTTTCCTGGAGTCCACAGACTCTCATGGTTTGTCTCCCATTCTGATTTTTCTCCCTTCATTTTTCCCTTCTCCTAATGAACTCCATGCTATTCTTTATGTTCCATAAATAAGGTAAACCATATGATAATTCACTTTCTCTGTCTGACTTACTTCACTTAGCATAATCTCCTCCAGTCCCATCCATGTTGATGCAAAAGTTGGGTTGCCCTTCAACAGATAAATGGATAAATATGTGGTCCATATACACAATGGAATATCACTCAGCCATCAGAACAGATGAATACCAAACTTTTACATCAATTCCATAGTTTTAAACCTTCTTTAATTCTTACTCATCCTTTTTTTGTGTGTTCATTTCAATACTACAGGCCAGAAAATAGTATTCAATAAGGAAATTCATTTATAATCAATTACATACTCTCTGTGAGCCTTAGTTTCTTCACCTGAACTTTGAGATAATAAAGTATGACTTCAAATGGATGTTGTAAATATTTTACAATACTGTAGTGAGGAAGTTAATAGATACTATTTTCAGTAAAACAACTGTTTAAATAGTACAAACTATTTTTTAAAAATATGTAAGATCTCTGGAAATTTTCCTAAGGACATATATCAAATGTACATTTATTTAGGAAAATTTTGTGAAATTTATTAAGAATGGCAAGGGACTGTAGCATTTGAGCCATGAATTTCTCCCACATTACCTCTCTCCAACTACATGACTGAAGTTCTACTGTGGATGTAGACTCTGGACATGTATGACCAATAAGACAGAAGTTCTCTGTTTTGCCAGCTCCTGGGCTAGGACTATGGTTATATCTAAAAAGGGGTAGTGCACCAGAGTCTTTTGTCCTCCCCAGGCCTATAATTAGAAGTGCTATTATCGACAAGCACAACTGAGAAGACTGGGGCTCCCTTTCCCCACCAAACTCCCAATCCTAGGATAAGGGCTCCGAGAATACTGAGATCCCAGTCTAGTCCAAAACAGCTTGCTATTAGAGTAGAGGATCCACACCCAGAGGGGCAATCCAAGAAGACTGGAGGCTATCATTATGTTGCTCCCCTACTACCTCAATGCTCATTCTTAGAGCACTGGTGTCACTCAAGGAAAAGTGGGTCACTGCCCTCCCCTGCTAACAGCTTCAATAGAGTGGGTTAGAGGTTCTGCCCTGGGGGAGAAGAAGGCCATTATGGATGGGAAGATCTACAGTTCTGTCTTAAAATTTTGATTACATAATCACTTCATTGCTTAAGCCAGTACTAGGGAGATGATAATGTTACATGTAAGTGGATGCATCCTAACTGGTGTATGCTTGTTGGTAATTTATACATGGTTACCCATGCCTGTTTTTATCTTCTCCTTTAATAATTATCTATTTGGAAGATTGTTATGCAATTTAAAATAGATTGGAAGTTAGTGTTTGACATGAATGCAGCATTGAATCTTCTAAATACAATACCTCTGTTAGGCAACAGCAATCTCATTCTCCTCAAGAAAACAAAGGTTAATAATACTTGTAAGCATGGTACCTCCTTTCTTTGCCTCTTGATCTAGTGATATGAGAAGCACAAAATGATTGGAAGATGGCTTTAAGTTTAAGTTTAGTGGAACCCCTACAGTGTCTTCTGATAGAAGCATTTTCCCTATTTGGGAATTAGGAATTCCAGTTCATCAGAGCCAAAAGTTGTGGGGGAAGGAAAGCTCATGTTTCTCAGGGCAATCACAGGAAGAGATGATGAACAAGGACTGTTCTTCTGCCCATTGAAGACACAGCATTATACCGATCAGGGACTTTTAATGAAAGAAAATGCCACATCTAGAAGGTCAGCACTCTAATTCTACAGGGCATCCAGTGGAGTCACCCATTGGGTCATTCTCTCACAGAACAAGTTCTTGTACCTTCTAGCTCCTACAACCCACAAAGGAGCACATGGCAAGCAGGTAGGCCTGCTTGAGGTTTGGAGATGTTGCCCACTACAGAAGGAAATATTACTTCAACATATTCATTGCATGATTTGGAAGGCTGTCAGACCTTAATGACACCCAGATCAAAACATAGCATTAAAATAACAAAACCTCTGATATAAATAGCATGCAACATAGGCCATTTAACCAAAAGAAGTATGGCTTTAAAGAACTCCATATGTATGAGGAGTTTCTGCTTAGTTCTTGATAATAATAATGTATGCCTTGTCTCTAATGGTTAAGTACAGCCAACAGGTCTCTGCTGTTCCAGAACACTGTCTTTACCAATAACACCATCAAGTGAACTTCCACAGCAGGTTTCCCTGAAATCAGCTCTGGCCTATAGAGGATGTCACTACCGAGCTTCTCAGTGATATTGGTGCCCCCTTCACTAGTGAATTTTTTGTTGCTTTCGTGAAAGGATGGTCTTCTGGACCCTCTTCAAAAACACAGCTGGGTTTTCTAGTCTCAGATAATAAATCTGTTTTAGTATACTTATATTTCTGAATATATTGCTCAATATTTTGTCAAGGCCATGACAGGATCTCCACTTTATTAACTGTAGACCGTCATTGTACCCAGATATCCCTACCAAGATGTTAAATACTGACACTTAACTTTTGCTCATCCAGGTTTCTGTCACATCCTTGATGCCCGCAACAGTCAAAGTCATTTCCCAGTCATGTTACTCTAGTGCTTTCCAGTACATAGCCAAGTTATTTCAGTTCCTTTCATGATTAGTCTCTTAACTCCTGGATCATAAACAATACTTCTCCAGTTATCCCATGTTTAAATGTGACCCTAGTTATCTAGAAGCAGTTAAGGGCAGTGATTTCAGACCTTGAATAAATCAAGTATTAATCTTACAAAAAATCATGTAAACTCTTCATATGGTCACAGTCATGGTCAGGCCACTTAATCACTTTGTTAAGCTCAGAAGTTCCAGGGGAATCTGGGGGTTCAGTTCTCAATTATGTCAATGCAGAGATCCTTATCCCAGGTCTCAGGCTTCTACTCCAACCATATCATTGTCCTTACTTCAGCCTCAGAGACTTGACAGTACTCTTTATTTAGCTTTATTTGTATCATTTCTCTTCTTATGATCAGAAATTGAGCATAAATTTCAGCACAGACTTGTCTTTCAATACAGAAGATCAAAGTCTTTTTACAGTGTGCTGGAGGTTCTTTAACTTTTACATCATGTTTAAGATAATAGCTGATTGACCTGACTTTGTTACTTTCTTCCATAAGTGCTTCAGTGATACTTACAACAAATAACTAACTCCATGTTCCTTATCATCACCACTGCCCTGATATCTTTCCATTACTAGAGGTATCATATAAGTCATGGATCCTCTTCTGTATGTATTATATCCCAACTCATTGCATGTGAGAGTTCCAGTAATTGTGACGCGTTAGCCCACTGAGCCTTGTCATAACCCATTTACCACCAGTAATATAATCCTCATTGTCATCTAGATACTAAATTACTCAATTTTGAAATCTCATCCTGAAAAACTGCTTCTACAATCCATGACGGTCCTAAGTTTGGGTTTTGTTAGAAGATGACCCTTAGGCAACTAGGATTTAATGCAAGTAGTCTTAATGGAAGAGCGTCCTTTCAAAAAGTGTTATGGGAAATAAGAAGGAAAACTGAAAGGGAAATGCGAGTAATAGAGGGTGTCGTATTATCAGAGGCAACATGTACCTAAACCACTGAAGAATGCAGAGCCAAGGAAAACCATGGGCTTCAGAATGATCCAAATGGAAGGGCAAAAAGCAAAACAACAACAACAACAAAATTAGGATAACTTCTATCAAGTATGTATGAAAATCTACTTTTTTGGGCTTGTACATGTCCCCCACATTCAGCTTCCCATGTGCATTGGCAGAGAAGTCTTCTCCAGAAGACTTCTCAAAAAGCTTTCAGGAGAAGAGATGGAGATGCTGGTCGTGAATGTGTGGCTAGAATGCACTGAAATGGTAAGGCACAGAGAGGAATGGGGAAGGCACTGTAAGTATCTGTTACATTTATATTCCATCTGAATTTTTTACGGATTCCCCTTTCTTTTTCATTTTGTTTTCTCCTTCTATATTCCATATTACCTATTGAGCTTTTAAAAAGGGATCTTTCTTTCTTACACTCTTGTAATTGAATCTTTATATCTGAAATAATTTTCCCATCAGTCTCTTTCCTAAATTCTTACCATTTATGTTTCCTTTGTTTCCTTAGATACCACCTCTTGTTGTTTGCCTATCTGAGTACTTATATTTGCTTTGAGTTATTTCATCACACCTGTACTTGCTTCATTAATTTTTCAGGTTCATGTTGGATTCTTATGGGACAATATTCCTATATTTCAGGATAAATTTTATGTTGTTTTGTTTTTACTATTGAAAGAAATTGATGCTAATTGTTTTTCTTTACATGCTTTTCACATACATACTGCAGTTTCATTTTATACTGTTAATACTTAAACAAGTTTGGGTTTTTTGATCACTTATCAGCAGAAAGAGCTCATAATACTTTCTGCCACATAGTTTCAATTAATATGTAAGTTGAAGGGCTTTTTGTTTGTGTGTTTGTTTCTGTTTTTTTTTTTTTTTCTATTCAATTTGCTTTTCACTATGGCTTATAAGAAGAGAGTAGTTGGAGATCCAGAATCTATAAATTTGAGACGTGTTTTTTGGTTTTTGTTTTGTTTTGTTTATTTTTGTATGACCTCAGCAAGTTACATAACCTCAATCAGCCTCCATTTCCACTCAATAAAATAATATTAACAGCACTATAAAAATAATAATGGCTACTATTTGGGGGCTTTTATTAAGAGCCAGCTGCTGTGCCGAGCACTTTGCTGACATCATAGTATGTGTAAAATGAGGATAACAACGCCCACCTGCTCTGGTTCTTCTGCATCTTCAGTAATTTGAATGCAAATAGCATAATGTCTGGTTCATTGTGTTCAATAAGTGTCAGTACCATTCTCCTATCTCTCCCTTTCCTTATCCTCTTCAGCTCTAAGGTTTTCAATGAAATTTTTTTAATTTTATTTTTCATTTTCAGAATGTATTAATGATTTTAACATTTTTTCAGCTACTGTCTTGACTCTTGCAGTTTAGAACCTTTTTTTTTTTTTAGATAACTGTACATTCAAACGCAGTTGTAAGAAATAATATGGAGAAACCCCTTGTATCACAAAAGGTCATGGATAACATCCATCATTCTTAGTCACACTTAACCAGCTTCCCATGCTGTGTGTATTTAGTTCTATATGATTTCAGAACACATACATCTCCGTCGCAACTGCCATAATGCAAATATAGAACAGCTCCATCCCAACCATCCCTTGTGCTATTCATGTTTGCCATAGCCACTCCCTCCATCTCTACACCTAGAGAACCCCTAGAAACAGCTAATCTGTTCTCCATCTCTATAATTTGTCATTTCAAGAGTGTTATGCAGTCATATAGCATGTAACTTTTGAGATTGTATTTTATCATTAAGCCAGTATCATTCATATTATCATCAGCATAATTAAATTAAGATCCATCAAAATTGTAGTGGATGTTGATAACTGTTCCTTTCTATTGCTGAATGGTGTTCTATGGTATGGATGATTTAGCACAGTTTTCTAAAGCTTTGATTCCACTCTTTATGTATTGGAATATCAGTATATTTATTTTGGGTCAATTTCATATTATAATGTTATTTACAACCATTGGAGTATAAATTTTCTACTCTATTCCATCTTCTATTGTCTCTCACAAAAGAGTTTACCAACTCATGAAGTTTTCAATCTCTGGTCATGATCTTTTTTTTTGTTTTGTTTTAATTTAGCTAAACAATTACCTTCTTAGGTAGCATGAGTACTTTATATGAACCAAATAGTCTTAATTTCTTCTTCCCATTCCTTATGTCATTGCTCATTTGTTTCACTTCTATGTAAGCATACGTAAGCATATATGTATATATACACATAAGATATATACATAAGCCTACATAACTGAATACATTGTTACTATTATTTTGAACAAACCTGTTAGATCAATTAAAAATTTTAAAAAGTTTTTATTTTACTTTCACTATTTTTTCTTCAGTAATCTTTTCTTATGTAGATCTGACTTTCTGACCTGTATTATTTGTCTTCTCTTCAAAGAACCTGTAATATTTCTTACAACACTCTCTTCTGACAGCAAATTCCCTCTAGTTTTGTTTGAGAAAATCTATTTCTCCTTCATTTTTGAAGGATAATTATGAAAGGTACAGACTTCCAGGTTGGTGGGGTTTCTTTTGTCTCTACTCTTTGAATATTTTATCCCACTCTTTTCTGGCCCACACTATTTTTTAAGAAGTCAGATGTAATTCTTTTTTTTTTTTTTAAGATTTTATTTATTTGATATAGAGACAGAGATCACAAGTAGGCAGAGAGGCAGGCAGAGAGGGCGGAGGGAGGGGGGAACAGGCTTCCTGCTGAGCCGAGAGCCTGATGTGGGGCTCCATCCCAGGACCCTGAGATCATGACCTGAGCCCAAGGTAGAGGCTTAACCCACTGAACCACCCAGGCCCCCTTTACAGTCAGATGTAATTCTTATTTATGCCCCTTTACAGGTAGAATGTTTTCATCTTTGGCTTCCCTCAGAAATTTTTGTTTATTGTTGATTTTCTGATATGCCAAGGCATATTGGGCTTTCTGTTTGTTTTGTTTTCTGTTTTTGTTTTTTGCATATATTCCATTTTGGTGTTCTCAGAATTTCTTGGATCTGTGATCTGGTCTCTGAGCTTAATTTGGGTAAATTCTTAGTCATTATTTTTTTTTTAAATATTTCTTCTGTTCTTGTTTCTCTTTCTTTTCCTTCTGGTATTACCATTATGTGTATGTTATACCTTTTATAGTTGTTCTGGTCTGGTCTGAGTTTGTTGTTGTTGTTGTTGTTTTCCCCGTTTCATTCTCTTTGCTTTTCAGTAATGGCAGTTTATGTTGGTATGTCCTCTAGCTCAGAGATTATTTCCCCAGCCAAGTCCAGTCTACTAATAAGTATGTCAGAGGCATCCTACATTTCTATTACAGTTTTTCATTTCTAGCATTTCTATGTGGTTATTTCATAAGATTTCCATCTTTCTGCTTACACTTCCCATCTTTTCTTAAATGTTGTCTACTTTATCCATTGGAGCCCCTAGTGCATTGATCATCCCTGTTCTCAACTGTCAGTCAGGTAATTCCAACATTGCTACAATTTCTGGTTCTTACGCTTGCCCTGTCTCTTCTAATTGTGTTTGTTGCCTTTGGGTATTTCTTGTAAGTTTTTTTGATAGCCTGATATATTGTGGTAGTTAAAAACATCTGTTGTAAATAGCCCTTTGGTGATAGGGGGTAACTTGGTGGGGAAAGGGAAGAATTCTATAGGCCTAAGTTAAGTCTCAGTCTTTTAGTGAGCCTATAACTCTGGACTGTAAACTTCACAAATGCTTCTCAGTTCTCCCATCTTCCCCTTTGAATTAGACAGAATGGTTAAAGTGGGCTGCAGTAGGCATTCCCCTTTCCCAAATGAAGGGCTAAGTGTTGGCTGGAGTCAGTATGTTGCTTCCCAAAGGCTGATAAGGCTTTGATTAAAACCCAAAAGTTGGAGCACCTGGGTGGCTCAGTGGATTAAGTCTCTGCCTTTGGCTCAGGTCATAATCCCAGGGTCCTGGGATCGAGCCCCACATCAGGTTCTCTGCTCAGCAGGGAGCCTGCTTGCCCCTCCCCCTCTGTCTGCCTCTCTGTCTACTTGTGATCTCTCTGTCAAGTTAAAAAAAAAAAAACTTAAAAAAACAAAAAAACCCAATAGTTAAGGCCGTAATTAAGTAGTTTCTTCTGAGGGTGGGCTTGTTAAGAAGACCCAGGTGCTCTGGAGTATTTAAACATGGTTCCTATTCCTCTCCCCCAGCCAGAGCCTAAGGAGATTTTTCTCCAGTGTTACTCTGAAAACCTCGTCCACCTCCTGGAGGTAAAACTCAAAGAAATGTGAATAGTGTGGTGGCCTCTCTCTACCTGGATCCCTGTGGAGTGTTTAACTCTCAGACCTGTCCTCACGGAGCTCCCAGCAGGTCATCAACCACAGTCCAAGTTTTGCTGTCCTGGAGCTGATTTCTGCTCCCGAGTGTCCATCCTGGTAAGTTAGGGCTCTTTGTATTCACTTGTCTGTTCAACTTTGGGGGCAGCGGTTTGTCCCGTGTCTTCCTCTCTCTTACGGATCCAAGAAGGGCTGTTGGTTTTTCGGTTTGTTCACTTTCTTGTTGTAGGGATGCAGTGGTGACTCCAAACTCCTTAGAAGGGAACCTGAAACCAGGCGCGGCTTGTTTTGTGGAGTGTTGATGGCTAGGGCATGCTGGTGTGTTCTGGGTTTTAATGCATGCTCACATGGTAGTTTTGGCAGTGTCATGTTTGTCCCACTTCTCTGGTTATCAACCATTTCAGTGACATTAGTTTCTTAATTTTAAGGTCTTCACATTCCTTTAATAAGGTGAGTGGTTATTCCATGGAGATGCTTCGTGCAGCCTGAGGTTCAGATTGCGTTTGAATGACTGTTCAAGCATAGCTCAGCTGAGTGGGCAGGAAACTCTTGTTCTCAAGCGAATGGGGACATATCTTCTAGCCCAGAGTTTCACAGAGAGGGGAAATTCTTATGTCCTGAAACTGGTCCGACCAGGTGATTAATCTCAAACTCACACACATATGTAGAGAGAAACTATGTTGAAGGCTTAAACAAATCCAAGGGGCGCCTGGGTGGCTCAGTGGGTTAAAGCCTCTGCCTTTGGCTCAGGTCATGATCCCAGAGTCCTGGGATCAAGCCCCACATCAGGCTTTCTGCTAGGCGGAGAGCCTGCTTCCTCCTCTCTCTCTGTCTCTCTGCCTACTTGTGATCTCTGTCTGTCAAATAAATAAACAAATCTTAAAAAAAAAAAAAAATCCCCAAATCAACACACATTATTTTTTTCTATCAGGGAAATACATTTTATATGCAAATAACCACATACCCAAGGTTGTTCTAAGTAAAATATAAAGACCTATACAAAGTTTGAGGTAGGGCACATGAAAAGAAAAATGCTGTGTGGGCATTGACTAAAAGGGGAGATAAGTGGCTCGCTGCCAGGTGTCCTTTTCATTATTCCTAGTATTCTCCTCCTGCCTAAAACCCACTCCCATGTAGTGTGAAGTGATTATTAATTTTCCTCAAAACACAAGATGGGGAAAAAAGAAAACACACTGCTTTACCAAGCTGAACAATTGATCATTTACTGTATGTGAACATTTTCCTATTTAAAAATGATGCTAGAGATCACAGCACAAGCAAAAGAGAGATATGGCATGTTTTGGGAAATTGAGGTTGAGATCAGATTATAAGGGGATCTGATCCTAAGGAGTAAGGGTTTAATTCTGTAAGCAATGGGGCATTATTGATTATGGTTTGAGCTAGGGATTAATGTGATCTAATTGTACTTCTGGAAGATGGCTTAGGAAGAACTCTAGAATTGATTAGAGAAAAAGGACTGAAAGCAGAAAAGCCTGTTAACTGGTGTTTTGTATATTCTTAAGTATAAAATACACAGCTGTAATAAGAAGCAGTTAAATAAAAGACAGGTTAAATTTATGTCAAAAATACTTCAACTGGGTGATAGATAGCTGTGTGATATATCCAACAACGCATGAGTATAGTTTAATGCAGTTTTCTATGGTTAATACTCTGTTCATAATGAGCACAATCCATTGGCCTGGTTATTGTATCTGTGAAAGAAGTTGCAATAATAATTACTTCACAAAACAGTTTAAACTTGAGGTATGTATAATAATCTGTTATCGTAATTAGAGTGTCTTTAAAGTATTTCTTTTAAAAGTGAAATCCTATTTTCTTTAACTTATCAGACTGTTACAGTGTTGATAGAAAAATATTTTCTCTTTTCATCTGAAATTCTCCACAATCATTTCTGAAAACAACCATATAATGGAGAGTTCGCTACCTTGAATGAGTTTGGGAACAATTTTTGACTGGGTAAACAAAATTTAAGTGATCAGAGTATTCACAAATATGAAAAATATTCTTCCATTGTAAGATTTTATATTTAGGCTCTCCACATGAAGAAAAAACAGTAATTGTTTTAACTCCATTGAATAAAAAAAATCAGATACCGAATAGTTAAATATTAGTGGGCATACTATTTGTATATAGAATTTTAAGTCTAAATCCAATAATTCATATTTTCATCAGAAATATTTCTTTAAGAGTGTGTTTTTACCTTGTCAGAAAAGGTCTGAAGCCTTATATGACCCAGTGTTTCTGTTAATTGTCTTTACTCTTGACTTTCCACAGATTTCGTGTTACCCTCCTTGGTCAGATGTGTTCTTACTGAATGTAAAAAGAGCCACCACTTCCTATTTTGCTTAATTTTGCATTGATGGTAGTCATTTTGAAACTACTTCATTTAGAATACAAGGAGGTATTTGAATTTTCCAAGTAAATGACAACAATCAAAGGTAATCTGTTTTCTGTCAATGTTCTTTGCTATTATGACTGAATATTTTGCTACTCTCTTCTATCTGTTAAATAGTGTGGCCTTTTATCATGGAATCTTTGTCTTCAAAGATTAAAAACATATTTGGTATTAGCATAAATTATTTGGAGAAAGACTAATTTAATACATATATTGCCAAAAAAGCCTAGAGTAGAAAAATGATTCAGTAAACGTTGGAGAGTTCATGGTGGACCCAAGAAGCTATGAGATCCTGAATGAGATCCTAATGGAAACTCTGAAAAAATTACCTGAACTGGGGTTACCATCATTGATTCCTGAGAGTTCTAATGTATATATAAATTGACTGAGTGCTTTAAACTATCAAAATACTATATTCATGAGGAAAGGGAGTAAATAAAATGAGTGGATGGAAAAATGTATAAGGCAAATAAATTTGAAAAGAAAATCACTCAAAGACAGAAAAGCCCATGGGTTAAAAAAAAAAAAAAAAAAGGTAGGGTATTAAGATTAAAGCTCAGCATAAGAGAAGGTAAATAATCAGGAAAGGGTAAATTTAGATAATGGTTTTCCACTTCTGATACTTGGACCTAGTTAGGATTGGTATAGTTACACATAAATCTGTTAGTGAGTGGAGTGGGTAATTTAGACATAGAGTACTTGGATTATGTTCTAATGATGGAGTACTATGTCAATGCATTAAATACAGAGGTATGTTCTTGCAAGGGAGGAAGCAAAGAGTGGGTACAGAGAAGTTCATGGGGAAAATATGTGTCAACAATTTTCTTATGTATGTTTGAAACACTGTCTAGGTCCTGACATATGGTAAGTGCTTACTAATTTGTTGATCAGTGGATGAAGTTGTAAGACCTAAACATTCTCTTGAACTTCCTAGTGATAATGGCTTAAAAGCTGCAGCCAGACTACATAAAATATAGTAGAATCATGGCAGTTGAAATTTCTTTCAGAATTTAGCCTGTTCACTACATACTGTCATGTTGTTCATGTGGGTCATGTACTTAATCATGGTTGTAGCTCAAGCTTTAAATGTTCATGTAACACATGTCAGTAGCAAAATTTTTTAAATTTTTTTCAGTTACTGGCTTCCCACTTGTTACTCTTACTATATTCATTCATTTTTTAACAGATAATATTCCTATGTATCTCATGTTAGTTATTTGAACATAATATTAGAAATGTAATACACGTGAATTATGCCAAAATTAGTGTCCATATTTTTTCTGCAGAACTGATGGGTAAATTACTGATATATATATTACAATAACTTATTTGTTTGTAAAAATTACTTATTTTCCAGGAATTTTTCATGAAAAAATTTTGTCAGCATCATTTTTAAATACATAGTAAGATATTATCTGATAATACAGGCTTGAATGTACAAGCATTTTATCTTATTTCTTAAATTTGATGTCAAAGCAGAGATGTCTCATTTTTACTTCAAATGATTTTTTTTTTTTTTTTTTGGTCAGAGGAATACTGTTTACTAGTGTACTAGTGTTAAATTTCCTAAACATCACAACTTGTGAGAGAGACCCACACATACACATTGTATACAGCATATGTGTATATATGTGATAACTTCATGCCTTCAAGAAGTTTTGTAGCATGTGAATAATTACTTGTATAAACTGACCTTAGTGGCTATCATAAAACATTCTAATTATTGCATTTGTAAAGTGACTGTAATTAATGTAATCTCCAAAGCCATAAAATACCAATATTTCAGGTAGCAGATTATCTGTAACATTTGTTGCACAAGATGGTAGTTGAATGTGCAATCAGGCTATAATTCACTGTGAATCTTTTAATATGGAACCTTAAAGGTGCCAGTTCTTAATAAATTGCTGCTGTAGTATCATAGGCTTGAACTCCACTCCCAGTGGGCATGAGCAACTAAATGTGCAACAAAACTGAAACCTGAGAAAAAAAATGATACCCTTGGAAATGAATGTTAGTATCTATAACATTTCATAAGCAAGAAATTTGGCACCAGATAAGTATCAAGCAAAATTAATAGCTAGACTTTCCATTGCAAAAGCTTTGCCATCCTATGAAATTAACAAAATCTGTGTATGAATTTGAGCACAGTTCAGGAAAACATGATCCATGAAATAAGTTTTAAAATGTATTTATTTTGGAAGTCGTATTCTTAATCAGTGGGTACAAAAATTGTCAGTTGTTTATACATATTGCATAGTTTGGGCCTTTAACCTTGTGGCAACAACAAAAAAAAGTGCCAGTGTGGAATGGGTCAATAACTAAATAAAAAGATCTATAAAGTGTTATTTTTATATCAAAAGTTATCTTAGCCACCAGTGCACCTTGTTCTTGAGACTCTGTTAAGCATGCTTAAAGGATTTGAAACTCCAAAAACTTTTATTAAACTGTGGACTACAGTAAATATGTTATTAAAAAGTAGAGAACAGGCTTCTTTCAATAAAATTGTCCTTGGCATTGGAAGACCCTTTAGGAACAAACTACAGTCGATCTTCTGAGATGATTTTTCTTATTAGTTTTTGCTTTCTTATACTTTAAAAAAAAAAGTGTTTTTATGCTGTTTAATTATGTCAACTAAAATTTTCATTGCCTCTCAATGATGGACTCTCTTCCATCAAATAGGCACAATGATCTTTCTGCTATCACCTATTTCTATTAAAATCTGTGAACAAATTAGAATATTTATCAATTAAACCTGTTTATAATGTGTATATATCTCCACTGAAGCATTCAGGGAAAAAACAGTTCCTGTAAAGGAAAATGAAGGAATGAAAGAGAAATAATAGTGTGTGTGCTTCTTCCCAACCCCTACTCACCACCCCCCCAAATTCTCTATATTTTAAATCAGGAGTATTTATACCTGACAGAAGAGAGAAAGAACATACATTGTATTCAGAGGACAGGCAATAAGATAGTAGTGTAAAGACTTCTATTTGGAAGATGGAAATATTGTGAGGTGTGTGGATGGCTCAGTAGGTTAAGCTCAGGTTAATATCTGGTCATGATCTCAGGGTCCTGGGATGGAGCCCCACCTCGGGCTCCCTGTACAGTGAGGGGTCTGATTCTCCCCTTCCCATTGCCCCTTTTCCCTCTGCCCCTTCCCTCTGCTCATGCTCTCTTTCTCTCAAATAAAATCTTTTTAGAAAGATGGAAATATTGTTTATATCCAAAGAAACTCTAATTTCCCCCAACTACCAGTTTTGTCAGATTTTGAAATAGGTATAGATGTGATAGGAGTTGAATTTGAAAAGTGGTTGGTAAAACTTCCTTTGAGAGGAAGTAGAAAAAGGACTTAAAATGAGGAAAATATTCTCCTTACACAGTTTTGCTGTGAATATAGTTTGACTATGTGTATCAAAATATTTCAGGGATATTTAGCTCATTTAATGGGCAATGGCTTGAAACTGTTTAAATAGAACATACATTTCTTTTCAAATCATTGTTGCCCATTAAATCAGTTACTACAACCTATTCCTGAGCAATAATTTTACAAATTTTTATTTAAAAATTACAAATTATTTTCTGGAGACTGAGAATTGATTCAAAACCTGAATTCTATACTTTCACCCTCCCGCCACTTCTCTCTTTCTCTCTCTCCCTGTCTCCCTCCTCACACACAAACATACTCGCTCTCTAATATTTCTTTATATACTACTGTATTTACAGAAGAAATAGAAATGTCTAATGACATTTACTGTAGATTTAGATGCCTTCATATCCTATATATGAGGGCATGTATCAATTTATTTTGTAATAGAATTTAAATATTCTCCTTAGACTTTTTGTTTTGTTTTGTTTTTTAGGATAATTTCCTACAGAAGCCTTGAGACTCCTTTCTATGTTTATTTGGTTTTTATAGTTTTCAATGAAAAGAATGTCTATTAGACAAACTTACTTAGTAATACTGATAAAACATGAACTATGAATAGCTGTGAGTATAAAAAAGGTGCATTTAATCTCAGAGTTCAGAATGTGTTTTCTTGTAAAATTTTCATGAAGTCATGTCGCTTTAAGTGTAGTATTTAAAGGCTCTCAGAAGGTAAACCCGATACGCTTTATATTCAGAAGTTTAAGACATGTTTTTATGAATTAGTTCTTTTAAACTCAAGCATCTTTAATTTTCCTAGTTCTTTACATCTGAAAGATCTTAAAATACACAATTGAGCTTGACTGGATCTCTAGGTATATTTAAGTCAATTCAAGAGAACATGTTTAATAGTTGAATACAGTTTATCACTTTATTTTGAAAAGAAATTCATGTATATTTCCAGGATAACATCAAAGGTATTGCTCAGGGATTCTCAAGAGGCATTTGGGGGGGAAAATATGGAAGCATTTAATTCAAGTCCATTTAATGTTCAGTTCCTGGACATCTTACTAGTCATACCAATATTACTTCAGTTATCCTTAATATTGTAAGCAGATGGCAATACAAAACACGAGTTAACATAAAGAAAATAAGCAGATCCTAAGTCCTGTTCATTCTTCCACTGTCAGCTGTGAGGTTTCGCACATGTCCAATAAGCTCCCTTGGATGCAGTTTCCCCATGGGTAAATGAAAATATTGGACTAGTTGAATAGTGTATTTTCCATGTATGCAGCTGTAGGGGCCAATAAAATTTGAAGACTCTGAAGGCCCAGTATATTTCTCTAAATAGAGGACTATTGTATTTTTAAGTTCAAGTAATCATTGCTTGTCTAAAGGCAGGATAAAACCAAATACTAATTTCCAACTTGTATATAATGTATTTCTACTTCATGTCTAATGTTTAATGTTTCTATATTAGGCATTGCATGTATAAAAATAAGATACTAAAAATGTAGATATAATTTCTATGTAGATGGTATTTTGTTTCATAGTGAAGAATAAATAATACTTTAAAAATTACATTTAATTCAAGTATGGTTCACCTGCAATATTTTATTAGTTTCAGGTATACAACAGAATGATTTGACAATTACATATATTATGAAATGCTTACCATGATTAAGTGTAGTTATTACCAGTCAACATACAAAGTTACTATAGTATTATTATCTATAGTGTCAATAATATGTGTTTTAGTTAGGAGCACCAACTTCCCTTGCAGGAGAAAATCTGCATGTAAGTTTTGACTTACCCAGAACTTTACTAATAGCCTACTGTCAACTAGAGTCTTATAAAAAAAACCCACTTGATTAAAACATTTTGAATGCTATATATACCACATACCATATTCTTAGAGTAAAGCAAGCTAGAGAAAGAAAATGTTAAAAATGATATGGAAGGGAAAAATACATCTATAGTACTGTACTGTATTTATTGACATTGTTTATATCCTCGATAAAATGAATCATCTGTCAGTAACTAAGTCAGTATTGTCCTATATGATAAAAAAACTAAAAAAAACTTACCCAGATTAGCAACACTGTATATCAGGAATGCAAAGGTAATATGAAAAATCTGTTATTTATAGGTGTAATGAGTCATGTGTTTATAATGAAGAAACAGAAATTTGCTTTTTCTGTGGTGTCCTAATAGAATCAGTTAGATTCTTGATAGCATAGCCTATACACTAATGAATAGATCCTTATACAATTCTTATGAACTACAGTGTTACAGTAATACAATCCAGTATTGGTGACATAGTTAATTAAAAAAACAAAAACACTAGCCTGTGATTGACAGGTATGGATATTCTTGAATTATGAGACTGGTGTACTATATGGAATGTAATTCTTCTAAAAGCAAAGTTATAAAACAGAAAACTAATCCATTATTAATCATACGTTAAATATCTCTCACTTTATGCCTATGTAAAGATAGGCTATCTACTTCCACATAAGTCTTGCCGGCATTAAATGCTCCAGGTTTAGATCCTTCCCCTTCCTTTTGCCTTAAGTTGTCAGGTAATAACTTGGCTTTTTCTCAAAACTGGAGACTATGCCTTTCTTACTGCAAATCTGTACCCACATAGAAGCTACATTTTCAATAGAAGATAAAAAAGGTATTTTGCAGAAAGTGCAAGGTTTTTCTACCTACCTGTGTGGCTGTAGGGAGAGCCTCATAAGTCCCTCTCCCACCTTTTTTTAAGTAACGGTCCTCATGCTGGATTCATCCTGAAATGGTGGGCAACCACAGCTGCAGACCTCAGTACGCAGTACAAGTACACATCCAGCATTTCAACTTATCCTTGTAATGCCAGGACTTTCCTCTGCTTTGGGGAGGATTTCCCATATCACATCATAGCGATACTTCATATGGTCCAATGGTATTACTTAAGGCTTGTGGTATTACACTAAGTTCAGTGCAAAATATGTTAGAACCGTGAGAAGTCTTTTTTACTGTGATAGACAATTATTGGACAAATTGTTCTGTGGAGATGATTAGCATCACGTGGTATTTTAAATGGATACTTGCAACACTTGAGCTCATCACAATAGTAATAGACATTGGCTACAAAATTATTAGAGTAGTATGGTTTACATTACAGTTAATTTTATGCACTTACATTTTACATTCAAGAGCTCTTTGAGAAGAGGCCGAGTATGCTATAGTCCTATGTCTGTCCTGGAGGTAAGCCCTGTAGGTTTTCAAAGCCAGACCTTGCAGGGGCTTGTCTTCCTGGTGCAGATTCTCAGGTGCCCACTTCCGGGCCTAGTCTCTTTGCTCCTCAGGGAAGACCTCTAGTGCCTGTGATATCCCTCCCATTTGTGGGTCAATCCCTTAGGAGTTAGGTTCACAGCTGCATGCCTGCCCCTCCTAGCCTTCTCAGTATTGTTTTTTTTTATTTCCATAGTTGCAGAAAAGGTGTTCTGCTAGTGTTGAGGTCATTTTCAGAGGGAGTTGCATTACATGCTTTTGCAGCCTTGGTGTATTTATGGGAGGAAATGAGTTAAGGATCCTCCTGCTTTAAATCCCTCCTGTAATTCTGAATTAATGGTTCGTAGTAATATAGATATAAACTTAAAAAAAAAAGCATAAGTTTTTATTTTTCCCTTTTATCCTTAGTAGTTGAATATTTACATGGAGAAGACTTTTTCTTAGGAAATATGCCTTAAGCAATTCCATAAAGGCAAAGATTGTGATTTATGTTATTTAAAAAAATCTTTGTGGCATATTTCTATCAAAAATTTTGAAAAACATTTCAGTATGCAGAAACACTAAATATGGAATAATGCTGTTACCATATCAGTGCATTTTACTAATTAATGTAAATAATGATTTAAAGATCAGTAGAAAATTTAGGAAAGTATAGAAAACTGGCAAAGGAAATAAAAGCAAAAAACATGTAGGAATGTATTCATTCCTTTACCATAAAAGAAATCTTAAATTAGAGGTATAGTTCCATCTTTCAGGTTGATAAAGATTGGTGATGAATAGTGTTAGTGGACATGTAAGGAAATAGACACTGGAGAGAGGTTTGTTGGCGTGTGTTAGAAGTATAAAAATAGATATCTTGGCATATAGCAACTCTACTTTTAGGTACTTGTGTTAACTGTGCACATGTGCCGTGATGGATCCAAAGACTTCACCCCATCAGTGCTGCTTTTAATTCCTGAGCTATCACAATATCTTGACTACACCTACCTGCTTAGCTTCGGGGTTCCTGGCAACGTTTGACTAAGATGGGGCATATCTCAAAAGATCTTAGTGATTATGCTAATCAGGACCTTAAGTTAATCTAAGATTTAATGACCTGCATTGTTATTATGATGCTGTTTAAGTAAAAATGGCCAACTATTCATTTAAATCAATACAATTAGTATTATATTTAGAGATTAAATCAAATCCCAGCTCAAGCCAATAATTATTTTATGCAGTTTGCAAATAACTATGCCATCTGTATTTGTAACACAGAAAATGACTTGTATCTGTTTTATAGGGTGTACGCTGTCCTTTACTGCATATATTTCTATGCTTATCTCAGCCATTTCAGGAAAACTAAAATTTACTTATGGCTAGGAGGCTAGGATTGTTTTTGTTTTGTTTTAAATATTTTATTTATTTATTTGACAGACAGAGATCACAAGTAGGCAGAGAGGCAGGCAGAGAGAGGGGGAAGCAGGCTCCCTGCTGAGCAGAGAGACCCATGCAGGGCTCAATCCCAAAACCCTGAGATCATGACCTGAGCCTAAGGCAGAGACTTAATCCACTGAGCCACCCAGGCACCCCAGAATTGTTTATAAATGTGCCAGAACACAAATTCTCATGTAAGATGTTAAAATCTGGAATTATAAATTTGAATATTTTTTTAATATTTAAATCCATTTATTGTGACCTCAGTGTCTTTAACATTCTATTTACCAAATTTGATACCAAAGCACTACTTTCTTTCTTCACTGAATTAATATTAAAATTTTATGATATTGATAATGCTTTTCAAAAAATTTTTCATTATTCCTTCAACATAATAAATAATTGTAATAAGCAGAAATAAATTTGCAATTATGTGTTGAGAATATGACATTGTTTTCCTCATACCTACTATTTTTGCTTCAAAAACAGATAGCATCAACTGAATAAATCTAATATTTAAGTTACTCTAGAAACAAAATAAATTTATAGACTTGTATTTCATTTTCTATCAATGAGGTCAACCAAGGGAACATGAATTTTACCAATATTCTTGTTACAGATATTTAGACACAAATAATGCTTTCTAATAGAAATGTTTTTTCTTTCCTGTGTCATTTTCAAATGCAAGTATTTCAAATGCATGCGTTTCAAAAAAAGCCTTCGATATAGGGAAAATGCTCATATTGTCATAAGTGAAAACATCTTGCTAAATCTCATTTAATAGAATAAATACACAATGTAGTATTATTCCACATTCAAAAGGGATGAAACACTGCCATTTGTAGTGGCTTGAATGGTACTAAAGTATATTATGCTAAGGGAAATAAGTCTGAGAAATACAAATACCATACACTCTCACTCATATGTAGAATTTTTTAAAAAGCAGATAAATGTATGGGAAGAGAGAAAAAGAAAAAAAGAAAAAAGGGGGGGAGCGAGAAAACAAGCTATAAAGAGACTTTAGAGAACAAACTGAGGGTTGATGGAGGGAGGTGGGTGGGGGATGGGCTAAATGAGTGACAGGGAATAAGGAGCGCACTTATTATGATGAGCACTGGGTGTTGTATGGAAATGAAGAATTACTAAATTGTACTCCAGAAACTAATATTGCATTGTATGTTAACTACCTAAAATTTAAATTTAAAAAATTTAAATTAAATTAAATTTAAATAAACAAGGGGCACCTGGGTGGCTCAGTGGGTTAAAGCCTCTGCCTTCCGCTCAGGTCATGATCTCAGGGTCCTGGGATTGAGTGAGCCTGGCATGGGGCTCTCTGCTCAGCAGGGAGCCTGCTTCCTCCTCTCTCTGCCTGCTTCTCTGCCTACTTGTGATCTCCATCTGTCAAATAAATACATAAAATCTTAAAAAACAAACAAACAAAAAACAAGTAAAGGACAGTGGAAGTTTGTAACTAGAGTTAACAAATGCATGACATATAAATCAACTGGGATGTATACATGATCCAAGGAAAATTCCCTTTAGAATATTTTCATTGAAATAAGATTATTTTTGTTGTATTGTATTATCATCGCTAGAAGGTTTCCAAGACTTTAAGACAATCTTGATAGATCTCTATTTGGACAAAGTAATTGAATTTGAACTGATACAGAAACTGAGTCGGGAGGGAAATATTTGGTAGCATGGTACAAAAATTCTTTACACACAACATGTGCACGCAGGCACACACACACGCACACACAAATACACTATGCCTATCTTCCTGGTAGCAGTTGTCTTGCTATTTTGCAGAACTTGACACTCATTTAGAATCACCAACAATTCTTAGTCTCTCATGTGATTTTGCTTAAAAGGAACTTACTTTGTCCTTAAATTCCAATAGTAATTATAATTATTAATATTGCTATATTAATCCAGGCTTGAAGCATTATTGTACATTACATTATTGCAGTTTTTTTTTTTATTGTTTTTTTTCTTAGAGTTCTGCCATTTCAGTTCACTCTAGTGGAGTTAGTAATGGAGCAAAGTTGCTACAGGGTGTGGTCCCAAACTTGACCCTTACTCACAACTCCAATTTTTCACTGGGTGGTGGGCATTAATCTGTTGCCATGATGATAAAATTTTTCAAGGAAATTAAAATGCAGGATTAAAATACAGTCAAAATCTGATCATAATTATTGCTTAGGGAAAACTTATTAACTGCTATCATGCTAGTAAAACTTAGAGTAACTCAATAACTTATATCATGACTTAACAAACAAAATATATGAATGTTCATGGCATGTTACTTTTCCACTTAAATCAAATGTAGAAAAAGATTTGATTATAAACACATACCATCCCCCTCCCCCATCCCCTGCACACATTTGGAGAAACAAGTAAAACATTGTTTCTGTTTCCATTTAGACCAGTGCTGTTAATTGTTACAAAAGGAAAATAGAAGTTATTCTAAGTTGCTGATATTTTTTGAGTTAAACTGCTTCTTGAAAATACATTTTCCTGAAAACAATCAAGTAAATTTCAAATTACGCACAGCTTGATCAAGTCATTTAATTCTAAGAAATATATATGAAAAGTTTACTAAAATATTGTTCTTGAATTGTTAAAATTGTTCCTTTAAATTTTTGGTAGAATTCATTCTGAAACCATCTGGGCCTGCTGTTTTCTTTTTGGGAAGATAATTATTGATTCAGCTAATTGAGGTTAATAGACATTGGTCCATTCAAATAATCCATTTATCATTGTGTGCATTTTGGTGTTTTTCATCTTCAATAAATTTGTCCATTTCATCTAAGTCTTCAAATTTTGGAGCTTAGACTTGTTTATAATTTTTCTTTATTTCTCTAATGTCCCTGACATAAATAGTGATGACTTCATTTCATATATTAATTTGTATTCTCTGTCTCTCTCTCTCTTTTTTTCCCCCAGTGTGGTTAGAAATCATTAATTTTACTGTTCTTTTCAAATGACTAGCTTTTGATTTTGTTGATTTTTCTGTTATTCTCCTATTTTCAATTTTGGTGACTTCTTCAATTTTTAATTTGTTTTCTTCTGCTTGCTTTAAGTTCATATTGGTCTTCTTTCTTTACTTTCTATGGCAGAAATTTAACTTGCTGTTGTAAGATATTCCTTTTAAAATATACATTGAGTGTTGTATGTTTTCCTCAGGACTGTATTTATTGCATCCTACAAATTTATATATATTGAGTTTTCATTTTCATTTAGTTCTAAATATTTGTAATTTATCTTTGAGATTTTACCTATGTGTTGTCTAGAAGCATGTTGCTGAATATTCACATTTTGGGGAATTTCCCAACTATCTTCTGTTACTGATTTCTAGTTGTCTTTGTCCATTTGGGCTGCTATAACAAAATATCAGGGGCTGAGTAATTTATAAACAACATAAATTAATTTCTTATAACTCTGGAGCTTGGGTAGTCTGAGATCATTGTGCCAGGAATTCTGATGTGATATCTGGTGAGGGCCCACTTCCTGGTTCGTAGACAATGCCTTCTGTTCTGTCTTCACGTGGTGGGAGGTACGAGGTGTTGGTTGCTGTGGAGTCTCTTTTATAGGAGGCCTAATTTCATTTATGAGTGTTCTACCTTCATGACCTAAGCACCTCTCAAACGCTCTACCTCCTAATACCATCACAATGAGGATTAAAATTTCAACATGATTATTTTGGAGGGAAACAAGCATATTCACCATAGTATTAGTTTATTTCTAATGTTTGAGAACATTTTTATGACTTTTATTCTTTTAAATTTCTGTGAATGTTTTATAGCCCAGAGTGTTGTCTATGTTGTTGAATATTGTCTATGTTGTTGAATATTTCATGAGAGCTTGAGAAGAATGTGTATTCAGATGTTGTTGGAGTGCTATGTGAATGCTGTTTATATTAAGTTGATTGATAATGCTGTTTGTGTCAACAGGATCCTTCCAGATTTTCTGCTTGCCTTATTTATAATGGAAAGTGGAATCTCCCACATTCAGTGTTTTGACTTTGTTTTTGACTCTCATTATTTAATGACTATTACTAATGATTTCCCTTGTTTTGATTTTTTTGGGGGGGGGTAAAATTCATATGGCTGTCCCAGCTTGCTTTTGATTAACATTAGCATGTTACATATGTTGCTCTTACTTCCACCCAGTTCTTTGTTTAAAGGGTGTTCCTTGTACACAGCATGTGGTTAGGTCTTATTTGTAGTACTTCAACAGAAAGGCTTCAGAACAAGGAAAATTACCAGTTATAAATACAGCTTTGCAACTGGCTCAAATCTTTAGTCTTTGTTTCCTTCAGATGAAATTACCAAATAATCCATAACCATGATGAACTCAATATATTCCATTTCCCACACTCATCTCTGACTGGGTGAGCATTATTTCTGAAAATTAAGCATTCAGATTTGGGTCCAAAACATTTAAAGACCATTAGGGGTAAAAGGACACTCAAAACTTCCCTGCAAATCTATCATATTTGTCTCATTTCTTATTTTTTTTCCCTTTGGCAACAGCTATTTCATATAAATTAGAGTATCATCTTGTTTGTTGACAAAATAGAAACCATCAGATTGGATAACTCTTACCTTCCCTTCACCACTTCTTAAAATCTATTCAATAAGCATGTTTTCTTTTTATCAATCCTATTTCAGAAGAAGAAATGTCCCTAAAACTACCAAAGCCAAAATCTCTACTATCCTCCTTACCTTAATCTTTAGATGCTTTTCTTTCTCCATTTCTAATAGATTATTCCTATAAATTTAAAACATATCCTACTATTCATATCCTAAGGTAAAACTAAAAAGCTCAGCCACATCTCTTTTGTCTATAACACAAAAGTCCTATCTCTGTTCTTCATAACCACTCTTCTTAAAACAATAGTCTATATGTACCATCTCCTCAATTCCCTGACTATTCTTAGACATCCTCCAATCTGGGTTATATTGGCCAAGGTGACCAATGATTTCATGTTGTATAATCCAGTCACCTTTTGTAACTTCAACTCGTTCTACATCTTGGTTGATTGAGGACTCTTTATTTCATTAAATACTTTCCTCCCTTTCTAAGAGAGAATCTTCTAAAACCTTACCCCACTGGGGAAAGGCATTCCTTCCACAGAAGCATGCTTTATCTACCTACCTCATCTAAAGGAAGAACAAGTAAAATCTGCCACTGGAAGAGCCCGTGTGATGGGGTCAGCCCATTACAAGACTTAAGATTTTAATAGAAGATTATAGAATGCTTCTTCTACTGAACAACTGAAAAACACATCAAAAGAGGCTCAGTATAATAACAGTAGATTACAGCTGAATGGGTACTAAATGGCTCTCTCTGTGGAGGAAGACATCTATCCAGAAAAGAATCAGAAACAAGGAAGCCTCGAAGAGGGGTATAGGCAGCACTAACAGTAATAGTAGACTTCTCTATTTCTACCATTTCCATCCATTTTGAACCTCATCATGCAATGCTCCCTTTTATTCCTGGTAATTTTCCTTGTTCTGAAGCCTTTCTGTTGAAGTACTACAAACAGGACCTAACCACATGCTGTGTACAGGGAACACCCTTTAAACGAAGAACTGGGTGAAAGTAAGTAAGAGGAACATATGTAACATGCTAAAACAAAGAAAAATACACAAACGCATTAACAGTGGTAATAGTTCAGTGATTCAATTATTTTAGCTTTTCCTTCTCTCTTTTTTTATCATCTGCATTTATCATTATGAGAATATATAAAGGAAAAGCCACTTAACAAAACAATTATTATTTTCCTCTTTTCTCTACCTGATGGCAAATGGAATAAAAGTAGCTCTGGCAATCTCTGGGTCATTAACCTTTTTGTAGTCTTTTTGTAAACTTCAGGTTGTTAATTTTTCTTTCTAGTCAGGAAAAATAATTTTAGATGCATTATTTATTTATTTCAAAGTGACTTTTAAATATTGAAAGTATCTTTTATTTATTTGAAACTACATTAATCAACATCCTGACTAGAATCAAAGTTCAAAATAGATGTTATTTGAATGATGGCATAATTAGGATGATGTCTATTTCATAAACTAGCTTCAAGGTATTACTGGAAATATTAAATGGAAATAATAAGTATATATGACAATCAGATCCTAAATGCACAATAAAATTAAGAATTCTGTTATCCTCTCATTGTTTCATCACATAATATAAGAAAATAACATTGTCACAGATTGAGTTCCTTAGACACAGGATCTGAGGTTCTAAGATTTGGGCACAGATCTGGAGTGAAGTTTCTCAAAAATACTATGAGTCAGGTGTAAAAAAGGACTGGGCAGAGAAACACTTCACATTACATTGCTTTGTTATTTGTTACCATAACAAAGGTCTCTAATTCCTACTGTTGACCAAGTATTCTAAGTACTAGAGGAACTGTATAGAATAAAGAAACAAAGGAAAGAATAAAGGGAAATAAAGGGAAAATCCCTCAACCCTTGGACTTTATATCCTAATGCCAATGACAGGTGATAAATAAATGTTTCTATAATATGCTAAAACCAATAAATGCTATAGATAAAACAAAATGAACATAACTAATGACTGAAATGTATATTCTTTACTTTGTGTTGTTGGACTAAACTAAAAAGTAACATTTAAAAAGCAATTTGATAAATGAAAAAATAAGCGATTAAGAATACTTGAAGAGAAAAAAATAACACTTGAGAAAGTACATTTAGGCAGACCGAATAGCAAGTTAGAGATCCTTAATTTGTGGCACACTTGACAAGTTTGAGGAAGAGCAAGCAGGTAATGTGGCTGTAGAAGATTGCATGGAAATTTTTAGAGATAGCCAAGGACCTATGATGGAAAAGTCAGGTTTTATTATCACGGTGGTAGAAACTTACTGAAATATTACTAGAGCAATGCCATAATATGGCTCATGTGTTGAAATCACTGTGGTGGTTTTGGTACCAATAGGAGGACAAGAGTAGAAACAGAGGCTTTGGGAGGTTATGGAAACATTCCAGTCAAGACATGTATGGAATATGGTAGTGATGGTTGAGACTGGTTGTATCCTGGTTAACATTCTTAAGAATTTAACCATTGACTCACCACCGTACTCGTAGATACCCCAGCCACCGTACTCGTAGAAGTGAAAAAATGCCTTATTCTGGAAGTGAAAAAATGCCTTATTCTGGAAAGGAAGGCTAAAGGTATTGCTTGTGTAAACAAGTATGAGCTATAACTGCATGGAGCAGTTTTACTGAGCAAAGCATAGATCACTCTCTATATTAGGTTCCTTACTTTGAGTTTACCAATTGATACAATTGGTATAGTGCTGGGGATGTTGCTGAAAATACCGACAGTTGGTATAATGACAGGTTGTTGTGGAGAGGGATTCGTTGAATCTTAAATGCAGAGAGGAGAACTTTGATTATTCCAAAGCTGATAATGTGTATTTTTCAAAGAGAGGGGGTACTTTTAATTCTCACTCTTGATTTTTATCATTAACCGTTACCTCTGTATTGAAGTGCCTAAGTTCTGTGATAGCTAAGATGTGGTAACATGAAGAATTTGGAAGATGAAGTATAAGCTACCCTTTTGACTTAATAATGAGAAGAAACACACATTTAAAACAAACATGTAAAGGTCAGTCAATGGAAAAAACATTCTACTAAGATAAAAATACACATAAAGGGGCGCTTGGGTGGCTCAGTTGGTTAAGCGACTGCCTTCGGTTTGGGTCATGATCCCAGAGTCCTGGGATCGAGTCCCACATCAGGCTCCCAGCTCTGTGGGGAGTCTGTTTCTCCCTCTGACCTCCCCTCTCATGCTCTCTCACTCTGTGTCTTTCTCTCTCTTAAATAAATAAATAAAATCTTTAAAAAAATACACATAAAAAGTATAACTCAGGGAGTTTGGCCGGCTTAGTCGGTAGAGTATACAACTCTTGATTTCAGGTTCCTGAGCTTAAGCCCCACAGAGAGCTTACTTAAAAAAGAAAGAAATATGACTCAGTAGAAAGTACACACTTTTTCCCTGAGGAAAAATAAATAAATGGATATGTAAAAATATTTTTGAGAGGAAAGGAAGGTAGTGCATTATTCATTCTTCCAACAAGTTAAATTTCTAACTATAGACTATAGAACTTCTACAGACTATAGAATGTTGGGAATTGTGTTGTACTTTACTAGACTTGTGTGAGAAAATGAAGGATGGTAAGCCTAATTTAGAAACTTGAGGATTTGGAGGGCATCTTTTTGTAGATGAGATAATTGTTATAAAATATCATTTTTAAAATATAATATATTGTACTTTCTTCTAAATTATTATTTTATGGCCCTCTGGGGTATTTAACCTTGTAAATCTCATTCGTTTCAACATTTGCCATTGACCTACTTCTCCAAAAGGCTCTATTTTAATGTATTTATGATCATATTTATATTTTATATGCTGCTAATTGGTCTTGTAGTACCTTGAGCAGCAACCTCATTTATCTTTGTCCCAGGACTTTAATGCAATTTTAGGTAGCCTATAAGAACTCTGTGAAGACACTTCAGGGACAAGAAAAGTTTTTTTAGAGTAGACAGGGACACATTAAACCTTTGTAACTTGTTCTACTTAAAAACCATGTAAAAAATTATAGCAGTCCTAGGTGCTGTATTTTCTGACATACTAAAATGCCCTCCATCAAAACAAATGAACCAAACAGCAACAGCAACACACACACACACACACACAAAGAAGCAGAATAGTATTAGCACTGGGTCTTCATTCATTTAACATGTATTTGTTGGAAACCTAATATATGTCAAGCTCTGGGTCATATGTAGATTTATATGACATGCTGTGGTATTTTAAATGACACCAACTTTTTTTTTTTTTTAAAGATTTTATTTATTTATTTGACAGACAGAGATCACAAGTAGGCAGAGAGTCAGGCAGAGAGAGGAGGAAGCAGTCTCCCTGCTGAGCAGAGAGCCCGATGTGGGGCTCGATCCCAGGACCTTGGGATCATGACCTGAGCCGAAGGCAGAGGCTTTAACCCACTGAGCCATCCAGGCGCCCCTGATACCAACTTTTAGATTGCTTAATGAATCAATGACTTTGTGTTAAACAACTTAATATGAAATAGAAACACAAATTATAATAGAATATTCATTTATGAAATCTTTTCCAAAACATTGTGATAATGCCTTTAAAAAGAAGAAAGGAGATAAATGGATAAAGAAGATGGAGTATGTTTGTGGACACACAAGCACACACCACAAGCACATACACACACACTGGAATATTACTCAGCCACAAAATAAAATTTTGCCATTTATAATAAAGTGGGTGGAGCTAGCGAATATTATGCTGAACAAGTCAGTCAGAGAAAGACAAATACTGTATGATTTCATTCATATGCAGAATTTAAGAAACAAAACAAAGGTTAAAAAAAAAAGACAAGCCAAGAAACAGACACTTAACTATAGAGAACAAACTGATGGTCACAGAGAGGAGGTGGGTGGGGGAAATGGAGGTGATAGGGTTTGCATTATTTGTGAAAGAGCTATTTATATAATCTTTGCCTCCCTTCCTTTTCTAATTCCCTGATAACAACAAAAAAACCCATAAGAATCTCCTGACAAGTATTGTATCTCATTGTTAAAGAATTTAAGACCTAGGAACTAGCTGTCTTTGATGTAAATCTGGAAACCAAAATATGTTGAAAATGCCCCCCAGTTTTTGTCAGCACTCTTTATACAACAAGTATGACCATATTTTCTTTATTATATTAGAATTCACATTGTTAGAAGTTTTTGATATAAACATGTCATACACAGAGATAATTTTTCCTTTAATTTCCCATAATTTGTAGAATCCAAAATAAAATTGGGCATTTTTGTAATTAAATTCAGATTCTATGTTTTATTTCCACAATTTAATTGTAGTTATATGAAGTTTCTGATTTTGAATCTAAAATTAAATTTGAACTTAAAATTTCTAAGTGTCTGCATGCAAGACACAGCTGAAACATTTTGAGAGACTACATACATGGAGGGAAGAATTAATGTATTTACCAGTTATTTGCCTCAAATTTTATTCTACATAAAAACAATCTTTAGCACTTACAAAAGATAAAACTTTTGTTTTAAAGAAATCTGGATTTGAATCCTAGGTCTCATAAAATAACTGTACCTCAACAGAGTGATTTAATAGATAAATGATATGCAGCCAAGAAAAAAAAAGCTACCCTTTAATTTCAACAAGATTTTCTGATGATTGATTTTTTTGGGGGAATATAAATTATGTTAAGGGAGCTAAAGAAGATAGTTGAGTGCCAGAGGCAGTTATCCTTAAGATATTTTATATTAGTATATAAGCTATTAGAATTATTTGATCTGATTAAATACTAAAAACCTTTCCCCAATTGCCTCGTTATTAATAACGCATCATTATAGCATAGAAAGGTAATATTGCAACATATGACATTGTTTAATGGCTTAAAAACACTGTTTTCTGAATTTCCTATCACATTTAGAAGAATACATGGTAAAAGATAATCTAACCCCTGATTTCCGGGACAGAATTTTGGGTCTGATAGTATTGTTTGGAAATCAGCTAAAATTGAATCTGTCCGAGTCAAGATGGCGGAGAAGTAGCAGGCTGAGACGACATCAGCCAGCAGGAGATCAGCTAGATAGCCTATCAAACCATTCCAAACACCTACGAATCCAAAAGGAGATCGAAGAGAAGAAAAACAACAATTCTAGAAACAGAAAATCGACCACTTTGTGAAAGGTAGGACCAGCGGGGAAGTGAATCCAACGCGACGGGAAGATAGACCCCAGGGGGAGGGGCCGGCTCCTGGCAAGCGGCAGAAAAATGGAGCACAAAATCAGGACTTTTTAAAAGTCTGCTCCATGAAGGGACATCACTCCAGAGGCTACCCTGGGGTGAAGACCTCGCGGGGACAGCGTGGACTCAGGTCCCACGAGGTCACAGAAGGATTGGGGATGTCTGAGTGTCGCAGAGCTCACAGGTATTAGAGCAGGGAAGCCGGCTGCGGGGACAGAGCAGAGGTTTCCTAGTGGTCTGTGACATGGGCCGGTGCTCTGTGCAAGGGGTCCCCACAAGATCCTGGGAGACTCTGACCCGGGAGAGCTCAGGGATCTGCAGGGTTTGGAGACTCCAGGTGGGACTCTGCCAGAGACAGAGATGCTTCGTCACAGGCTGGGTGAGCTCGGAGCACTCCCAGAAGCCAGTGAGACGGGACTGGTTACACACGATTTTCTCTGAGCACGTGCGGTCTCCGAGCGCAAACGGGGGCTGGGGAGACCGGAGGGATTAAACGCTTTTCTATGAAGGCGCACTGAAGACTGGGGCCCCTAGCTCTCGGCTCCTCTGAACCAGAGATTTGGAGGCCGCCATTGTCATTCCTGTCCTCTGGAACTCTACGGAAAGCATTCAGGGAACAAAAGCTCCTGAAAGCGAACCTGAGAGGATTACTTAGCCCTTAGCCCGGCCCCTGGTAAGGGCGGTGCAACTCCTCCTGGGGCAAAGACACCTGAGAATCACTACAACAGGCCCCTCCCCCAGAAGATCAAAGAAATCCAGCCAAGACCATGTTCACTTAAAAAGGAGAACAGCGGATTCTTATCTGGACAAAATGACAAGGCGGAAAAACTCACCACAAAAAAAAGAGCAGGAGACAGGACCGAAGGCTAGGGACCTAATCAATACAGACATTGGTAATATGTCAGATCTGGAATTCAGGATGACGATTCTCAAGGTTCTAGCC